>PVKB01003130.1:0-75840 GCA_004027205.1 Ctenodactylus gundi | reverse complement strand
AATCTACCAGTGAAACAAAACAACAATATTCCAAAGAACAAAACCCACATGCTCCTATCATGTGATACAGAAAAAACATTTGGAAATTTAACATCTTTTCATTCAGAATTAACATAACCAGGAACAAAAAGGAATTTCCTCAACCTGATAAAACACTTAAAAAACCTTCGGCAAACATCAGACTTAATGAAGGCTTTTCCCCAAGGATGGAACAAGGTAAGGATATCATCCCCCTTCCTCATTCTACCGACATGCAGAACTTTCACCTGGTATAAAAAGGCAGGAGAAGAAATAAAAGGCATGCAGATCAGAAAGAAAGAAACTCTTCCTATGCACAGATGGAATGATTACCCATGTAGGAAACCCAGAGGAGTCTTACCAGAACCACGAAAACTAATAACTGAGTTTAGCAGGGTAGCATGGTATAATCATATTTCTGTAAACTAACAATCAATAATTGGACATTAACATTTAAAAGTATTATTTACAATAGCCTTAGAAATCATATACTTAGGTATAAATAATATTGTTTCTTCAAAATTCCAAAATGCTGAAGAAACAGAAGAGCTAATTAAACACAGAAAAACATAATTCAGAGATTAGAAAGTTCAATATTGTAAAGATTATCAGTTCTACCCAAATTGCAGTACAGATTTAATATGATTCTAACAAAAATTCCAGCAGGAACTTCTTGAGAATATAATCAAGCTGATTTTAAAATACAAATGAAAAGGCAAAGGAACAAGTTAAAACAATTTTAAAATGAAAAAGTTGGTGAAATCACACTACCTAATTCTCAAACTTAAAAAGCTGCAGCAGTCAAGAAGGCATATTTGTGAAGAGACACTGGGACTAAGGGAACAGAACAGTGAATTCAGAAATAGATCACACATATGTGGCCAATTAATTTCTGACAAAGGTGCAAAAAAGCAATTCAATTTGGAAAAAGTCTTTCTAACAAATACTGTTGAGAGTTCTTATAAAGACACCAAAAATATAATCTGAAAAAAAGAAAAAAGATACATTGTACATCATTAAAATTAAAAACTTTTTCTCTATAAAAGACACTGTGGCACAGGGATGCTTTCCTACTCATGTTAGCTGCTGCACAATTCACAGCAGCAAAACTACAGAGTCAGCCTCGGTGCCCACCAAGAGATGAGTGGATGAAGGAAATGTGGTGAGTATACTCAGGCATAGGAAGAACGAAATCCCGTCACGAACAGAAAAATGCTTTGATCTGGAAACCAAGGTGTTGAGCAAAAAAAGTCAGATTCAGAAAGACAAATATCGCAGGTGGAATACACAGAAGATGGCACAAAAGTAGAAGGGAGAGTGTTAGATAAGAGGAAAGGAAGGAGGAGGAGGGAAGTGTGTGAGGTGGGGTAACAGTGGGGGTCAGCATGAGCAAAACGTCTGCACTAGAACACCTCCAGCACGGGCAGTTGGGGTAAGGAGCCGGGAACTGTCAACATGTGTTAGGTGCATGTATGAGCCGGCCAAGATGAAGCCTATTGTGCTATGTAACTGGTTTTTTAAAAAAAGGATGCTATTAAAGAAAGTCAAGCTACTATCTGGCAAGAAATACCTCCAAATGACACACTGAACGAAGACATTTTTCCTAGAAAATATAAAGCACCCTCAGAACTCAATGTTAAGAAAACAAATTTTCAAAACTAAAGCTTGGCTAAGACTTGAATGGACATTTACTGAAGAGGATACTGAAAGAAAAATAGGCTTACTGATTTTTACAATAGCCACTCAATAGAAAAAGAATTGTCTTTTTAACAAAGGGGATTAAAACAACAGAAGTTTGTGTGCCAGAGAACAAAATTTGACTTCAATTTTATACCGTAGTTAAAACTTATCCCCAAATTGATTAGATATTTTACTGTTTAGTATAAAACTATGCAAAAGCTTTAGAAGACAACATAGGAAAAATTCATTGTGATCTGGAGTTAGACAAAGAGATCTGAGACATGAACTACAAAGAAAAACTGATGAACAAGACAACCAAAATTAAAAATTTTTGCTCTGTAGAAGACTTTAACTTTTTATTTTTTATTTTTTTGCAGTACTGAGGATTGAACTATGGGCCTACACACTGAGCTACATCCTTGGTCTTTTTATTTTTTATTTTAACTCAGGGACTTGCTAAGTTGCTAAGTTTCCTAGCCTGGGCTCTAACTTGAGATCCTCCAGCTCCAGCCTCCCAGAGTGCTGGAATTCTAGGCATTGTTTCACCACGTCTAGCAAGACATTTATTTTTAAGAGTATGGAAAGCAAGCTGCCAGCTGGAAGAAAATATTTCTAAATCACATCCAACTAATAACATATTTTTAAAAATAGTTAAAAGATCTGGAGAGAAACTTACCAAACAGGACATATAGATGGCAGGTCTGCACATGAAAACAAGTTGAACATCATTTGCCAATAAGGAAATCCAAACTTAAGCCATGATAGACTGCACAACTATCCGAATGTCTCACATTAATGAGGGCACACCCATGTCCACAGCAGCCCTAGTGACAACAGTGAAGAGGTGGAGGCAATCCACACGTCTTCTACAAATGACCAGATAAACAAATTGTGGTATATATACTCTGCAGTCTTGAAAAATACATTCCTGTTACACACTATAACACAGACGAACTTTAAAGACATTATGCTATATGAAACAAGCTAGCCACCAGAAACAAACCTGTAGGATTCCACTTATATGAGTGATTTAAAGTATCTGAATTTATGGGTATACACGCAGATAGTGGGGCCAGGTGTGGTGGTGTATACCTACTGACAAGAATGCCTGGTGCCCATGAGTTCTTGAGCTGCCTGAGCAACATGGCAAACCTACCTCTCACGAAGGAGACAAGTGATTATCAGGAGAAAAAATTGTTTACTGAGTATAGAGGCTTAATTCTGCAAAATGAAAAATTGTTGGGGATGTTTTCACAATGATCTAAAACACTCAACAGTACTGTATATAAAAATATTATTAAGGTCATAAATTTTATGATATACATTTGTTAGGTTTTATTATGGTTTGTATCTAGAAAGTCCTCCAAAAACCTCATGTATTTGGATGTTGCAGAATAGCTCTGGAGTCTACGCATTACTAAGATGAAGCCTGGCTGCAAGGGCCGCATACTTTGACTTAGCTGGGAAGGGTAGGTCACGGGGGTTTGACCTGGAAGGGTGTGTGCTAGCTCCACCCTTCTTCACTCTGATTCCTGACCTCCAAGGGATGAACAGCTTCCTGCTGGCTCAGCCTCTGCCAAACCCTTCATGTCACTGATACCACCCATAAGTGGTCTGAGACCTTGTGAATCTGTGAGCAAAAATCAACCTTTTCTCCCTGACATTGTGGGTGTCAGGTAATGTGTCCCAGCAATGAGGACACAATTAAGACAGATCTGGATCTAGAATGCTTTCACAAAGACTTTTGAAAGATGATCCAACCATAGGGGTTAATCCACTGACTTCCTGTGCTGTTCAGAGGTGGGCCTGGTGGGAAAGGGCGGATCACCGGGACATGACCTGGAGGGACAGACCACCTTCCTGGTTCAGCCTTTCCCACCTCTGCTTCCTGTCTTGCTGTGCTATGGACAGCTTTTCTTCAGCTCTGCCCTTGGCCACGCCCTTTTACCACTGGTAGCTGCCCCGGGATGGACTGAGACTTTGCCAAACTGTGAGTTAAAACAACCTTTTGTTCCTTAAACTGTGAATGTTGAATATTGTGACCCAGAAATAACAAAGTAACTAAGACAGTGGCTTTCTGCCGCTTAAAGAAACAACAATCATAAGTACTAACAATGAAACGGAGCAACTGGAACTTAGCATGCAAAACTCCAGAAAACGGTTTGGTAACTGCTCACGAAGTTAAACACATATGAGTCCAAGAGGATCATCAAGAAACATTAACTAGGATGCAGCCACGCATCAGTTAACAACAGGGAACATTCTGAGGAATGCTTTGCTTTGCAATTTTGTCCCTGTGCCAATATCAAAGACTATGCTCACACAGAGTAAGCTATAATCTCAGTATGCTGTATAATCTTCTTTTTCCCCATTTTATTGATGTAAATACAATACATAAAGTTTACATTGACCTTGAGTGTTTTGTGCATATACATATTATGAAAAAATTACAAATCCTTCCCTCCTCCCTTTTCGACCCTGCCGCTCTTTCCCACTCCCCACTAATTCCCACTATTCCCCACTATAAGTTTTAGGACATAATTGTGACCCGGATTTCTCATATTAGAGAAAACTTCCGATATTTCACCTTCTGCTTCTGACTCACTTCACTAAGCATGATGGTCTCAAGTTGCATCCATTTACCTATAAAAGCCTCCAACCTATCTGTCTTTATAGACGAGTAGTATTCCATTGTGTATAAATACCATAATTTATGTATCCATTGGATGTTTTTCCATTGTCTGATGTCATCTACACCTTCTTTCTTCAGTGTAATATAGTTTTCTCTATATAGGTCCTTCACTTCCTTGGTTAGGTATACGCCTATGTATTTGATTTTTTGTTGGGTTATTGAGAATGGTATTATTCATGTGAGCTTTTTCTCAGTAAGTTCATTGTTGCTATAGAGAAAAGCAATTGATGTTTTTTAGTATTGATTTTGTAACTTGTCATTTGGCTGAATTTGTTTATTATTTCTAAGAGTTTCACAGTGGTGTTTTTGGGGTCTTCTATGTAGATAATAATATCATCTGCAAATCAGGATAGTTTGATTTCCTACTTTCCAGTGCTCATTCCTTTTATTTCACTTTCTTGCCTGATTTCTATGGCAAGTGTTTCAAGGACTACGTTGAATAAGAGTAGTGACAGTGGACAGCCTTGTCGTGCCCCTGATTTAAGAGAAAACACTTTCAACTTCTCTCCATTACTATGATATTTGCGGTAGGTTTGGCATATATGACTTCAATGAGTTTGAGATAAGGGCCTTCTATACCTATTTTTCTGAGTTTTATCATGAAAGGGTGCTGAATTTTATCAAAGGCTTTTTCTGCATCAATTGAGAGGATCATGTGGTTTTGGTTTTTGCTTTTGTTGATGTGAAAAATTACACTGATTGATTTACGTATGTTGAATCAGCCTTGCAACCCAGGTATGAAGCCCACTTGATCATGATGCATAATCTTTCTGATCACTTGCTGGATTCTATTTGTTAGAATCTTATTAAGAACTTTTGCATCTATATTCATTAAGAATATTGGTTTATAATTTTTGTTCCTGGTTAAGTCTTTGTCTGGTTTTGGGACTAACATGATGCTAGCCTCCAGAAATGATTTTGGTAGTATTTCTACTCTTTCAACTGCATGGAACAGTGTGAGAAGAATTGGAGTTAGTACTTCCCTAGAGTACTGAAAAAATCCTGCTGTGAATCCATCTGGTCCTGGCCTTTTATTTGTAGGGAGAGTTATTATTACTGCTTCAATTTCTGTGTGTGTAATGAGGTTATTCAAGACTCTTATGTCTTTTTCATTCAATTTTGGTATTTTGTATGTGCCTAGGAAGTCATCCATTCTTCTCAATTCTCTAACATATTAGAATATAGGTGTTCAGAGTTATTTCTCATAATATTCTGAATTTCTGCAAAGTCTGCTGTAATTTCACCCTTTTCATATCTAAGTGTGCTAATCTGTGCCTTTTTTTCCCCCTTCTTTTGGTGAGTTTAGCTAAAGGTTTGTCAGTCTTGTTTATTATTTCAAAGAATCAGCTCCTTGACTCATTAATCTTTTTTATTGTCTTTTTAATTTCAATTTCATTAATTTCAGATTTGATTTTCATAATTTCTTTTCTACTGCTTTTTAGCTTAGATTGCTCTTGTTTCTCCTGGACCTTAAGCTGCATCATTAATGTGTTTATTTGTGACTGTTCTGTTCTTTTGATGTGTATATTTATGGCTAAGTACTACCTTCATTGTGTCCCATAGATTCTGATATGATATACTTCTTTCATCATTTAACTCTATGAAGTTTTTGATTTCTTCTCTGATTTTTTCTGTGATCCACTGTTTGGTCAGTAGCATGTTTTTAAGCTTCCATGTACTTGTGTATTTTCTTCTGTTTCTTTTGCTGTTAAGCTCCAATTTTATTCCACTATGATACAAAAGTATACAAGGAAATATTTCTATTCCTTTGTATTTATATAAGCATGACTTTTGACCTAAAATATGGTCTATTTTAGAAAATGTTCCATGTGCTGCTGGGAAGAATGTGTATTCTGTTGAGATATATTCTGTTGAACATGCATTCTGTAACATCTGTTGGGTCCAAGTATTTTTGAGTATCACTGAACTGTTGTATAACTTTGTGGATTTTCTGTCTGGTTGATCTGTCTAACTCTGATAGTGGAGTATTAAAGTCCCCTGCTATAACTGTATTGAGGCCTATATGTCCTTTCAGAGCTAATAATTTCTGGTTTACATAACTGGGTGCTCCAGAGTTGGAGGCATACATAATAATGATGGTGAATTCTTCCTGTTCTACTGTTCCCTTAGTCAGTGATTATCTTTGTCTCTCTTAATCTGTTTTGTTTTGAAATCTGATGACTCTGAGACTAATATAGCTACCCTTGCTTGCTTCTTGGGCCCTGCTGCATGAAATATTGAATTCCATCCTTTTATTTTCAGTCTGTGAGTTTCCTTGTGGGTAAAGTATGTCTCTTGTAAGCAGCAAATTGTGAGTTTTCATTTTTTGATCCAGTCAACCATGTCTTTTAGTAGGTGAATTGAAGCCATTCATGTTCCGAGTAATTACTAAGGTGTATCTGATATGTCCTGCCATCGTTATAATTTTTCACCATTATTTACTTGACTTACTTTCTTCTCAGCTCATTCTCCTGTATCTGTTGTCTCTGTTTCTCTGGGGTCTTTGGTGTTGTTAGCCTCCTTTTCGTTTTCTAAGTTTCCTTTAAGTATTCTCTGCAATGATGAGTTAGGGGCTGCAGATTTCTTTAAGCTTTATATATTGTGGAAAGTTTTAATTCCTCCCTCTAATTTAAAAGATAATTTTGCCTGATATAGCAGTCTGGGTCGGCATTTATGTTCTCTTAGTGCTTAGATGATATCGCTCCATGATCCTCTGGTTTTTAAGGTCAGGTTGAGAAATCTATAGTTATTATGATGAGCTTATCTTTGTAGTCACCCTGTTTTTTTCTTACAGCTTTTAATATTTTCTCTTTGTGTTGAGGCTTTAGTATTTTAATTATGATGTGTCATGATGACACATCAAGGTTGTTTGGTGTTCTATATGCCTGCAGTATTTCTGATCAAGGTTGTTTGGTGTTCTATATGCTTAATCAAGGCTGTCTGGTGTTCTATATGACTGCAGTAGTTTCATGTTCATTTCTTAGATTTGGGAAATTTTCTTCCATAATTTCATTGAATATGTCCTTTAAGTCTTTTGTTTTGTCCTCAGATTTTTCCTGCACTCCCATCAGTTTGAGGTTGTTTCTCTTTGAGTCATCCATCATCTGTTGTAACCATTCTCTATCTTCCATTTTTGTTTTGCTTTCTCTATTGTCTGTATGTTCCAGCTCAGCCACTTTAGCTTCTAGGTCTGATATTCTATTCTCAAAATGTTCAAACTGGTTACTTATTTTTTCCTGTGTGTTTTTCACATCTTGAAGGTCAGCTTTCATTATTTTTTCTATCTCTGGTAAACTCTTTCCTAATTTCTTGTATTGCCTTTATTATCTGCTTATTTGCATCCTCTTTATTTTCCTCTCAATGTTTGCTGATGGTAAAGCTAGGTCCTGGAACAGCTCTTTCATTTCCTCTTTCAATTCTAAGAGTTTCTGGGCCCAGAAACTATCATCTTTTTTGACATCTTCTTGTCTGTAATCTGCTATTTCAAAATCCCTGGTATAGTCTTCTGAGGTGTCAGGTCTTTCTATAGGTGACTTATTACCATGTTTCCTCATGGTTCTGTTACAGTAAATTGAGGCTTCTGTATTGTTGATGGACGCTGATTCTTTTTCTGAGATTCTTGAATTAGATTCTTTCTGTTTTAAGTGTTACCTGGCTGACTCTGATGTGCAGGAGGGACGGGGCTCAAGAAGGTCCCATCTTGTGAGCTCTCAGGTGCAGGCAGAGCACTGCTGGTGGCTCCCTGGTTGCCTCTGGCATGCAGGAGGAATGGGGCATGAGAAGGCCCAGTCCTGCGAGTTCCCAGGTATAGGCAAGGGTCAGTTGGTGGCTACCTGGCTGTCTCTATAGTCTTCTGAGACCATCGTCATTATGTATACAGTATATAATTGACTGAAACATCATTATGTAGCCTAAAACTGCACATATTACTATGCACCTACATAAACATGTACATTTATATTATGTATATGTATGTCTGTACACACACACACACACACACACACACACACACACACACACACACACGTGTATTTGGATGTTGCTGATTATCTATAGATTCTATACTTTATTAAGAGGGGAAGCCTGGCTGAAAGAAGCACATCGTTGGGGCTTAGCACAGGAAGGGTGGATCACTGGGGCCTGACCTGGAAGGGTGCATGCCTGCTCAGACTACTCACACTAGGGAAGAGTCAGAAAGACTGAGGGTGATCTCCTTTAGGCCAAAACAAAAAAAAAGTTTCTCCGAAAATTACAGCTGTGAATTAGGGGTTTGGGAAGAAGGTCAAGACTTGACATCTTTAGGGTTGCTAAAGTTGGGGTGATTTCTGCCCTAGAGAGAACTAGGTGGCTGATAAGGCCCTTGAAAACCCTAAAATTCTCAATTTCCACTGAAAACTCATAGAGTGGTATATTTTAATAACAATAAATAATGGTTAGCTACATTGGACAAGTATGAATAATATCAGACTTTGAGTATTTTGTGGGTTAAACTAATGTTAGCAATCACACAGGAGCAAAACCATCACTGTGAGTCATATAAGTGTAGCACAGGTGGCACTGTCAGTAGGGAAGTTAGAGACTGTGTGTAGTCTGAAACAATTAGGCATCATTATTTCAACTTGTAAAGACATTCTGAGTAGGACTGGATATTTGGATCTATCAAAAAATACCAATATATGAGGGATTCTGAACTTGGATATCATGATGCTGGCTTTTGACTACTGGTGTGACAACCTGTCAAAACATGGCTCCCAAGTATGATATTAAGAAAGCAAGCTATGAAATATTTATTATCACAGAGTTGAATTCCTTTCCTGGTTTTCAACTTCACCCTCACATCACATTAATGTTAGGCACTTTAAATGTTAAGTAACTGGGGAACTATGTGGTGTGATGGCGAAGGACATCTGAGGAAGCTTCCATCATCTTAGAGGAACGACATCAGTAAACATCTAAACTCTGTCATTCGTTGATGCAAAGAGGGCAGTCCTCAACAAATGTTATCTGGAGCAAATCCTTCAACTCTGCCCTATTTTACAGACACAGAAAATAATCCCAGGCCTCCAGAGTAAGAGACAGTATTATTTTTCACTAAGACCAAGCATAATCTTGGTTCTTGTCATGAGCACTACTAAATTCAAGATGGTCAGATAAAGCAAAGTAATTCCTCAGATCAACTACTTCTTACAGTTAAAGCTAGCACTGAAGCAAACCAATATATTGATGTTACCTGTCAAGGACCAATCCACACTGATCTTGGCAGGAAGTCATCTTTCAGAGATGCGACACAGTATATGGTCAAAAGCACTGGCTGCACACACTACTTTACTACTTAGGTTCCAATGCTGCCTTAGCTCCCTGTCAGGTATTTTTCTTGGTTGAGTTACATGAACTTTCCAGGCTCAGTCTCGTCATTAGTTTAGCTGAATAACAGCTACACCTGAACTTCATAAGGTTGTTCTGATGATTCAATGCATACTAAGCCAGAACCTGGTACATAATACTAGCATTCAATGAAAATTGGCTTTTATTATTCGGGAATGCAGACTACCTCGAGTAAACTACATTTTTTACTAGTCTCTCTACAAGTTAGTCTCATTCCTAGAATGCTGATACTTATCTGAAAATCTAAATGGAAATTCTTTTCACATTATTAACAAAACAAACTATAGTCATGATTTTCTTGAAGATAAACTGCCTTGACTTTTCTTTATTTAGGAGCATAACTTTTAATGAGGGCAAAAATAGGAAAGAGAAACACTCCATAGTTATTTCATAAGCTTCATAATAGCTGTACCTGGTTGAAATTATAAATCGAATGTTTTCTGGTTAATCTTTAATTTGCTGCTTTAATTTTTTTCCATTATGATTTTTAAATCGTTGGTTTCTTTTATAAAGTCCTAAAGCACCAGTGCTACATGTTTAGGAGATATTCAAAGAGCATTTTAAATGTATATACCAAGTGGAGATAATCTATAGATCACTTTCATGAAGTGGAGCAGAGATGAATGAGGTAATCTCTGTGTTTAAATACTTCATAGTAAGTTATAAGTGTAAGAGAGACAGAGGAACTAAAAAGGAGGTCAAAATGTAGTCATTTCTTGATATCCACGGGGGACTGGTTTCAGGACTCCCCACAGATACAAAAAAACATGAATCTGTTACACAGAATTTGCATGTAACCTATGCTCCCCACCCCTTGCATGCAGAGGACGGCCCTCTCAGAAGAAGAAAGCAATTACGTTTGATACCATGGAACATAGTCATGTGGCACCGTCACCATCCGTTTGTGCAAGTGTGCCCTATCACGTTCACATGATGATAAAATAGTCAAATGATGCATTTCTCGAAATGTGACCCATCATCAGGTGACACAGGATGATGGATAAAAAAGAGCTATATTCTTCTTCTCTAGAACCAACCAGACAGACACTAACAGCCTTCATCAAAATACAGGTAATGACAGACACAGCAGCTTCCTGCTTGAAAGCAGTGCTGAAAGAGAGAAATGAGGGCACAACTGCAGTCTCCTCTACAGGACAAGATGCTCTTTGGGCTTAGAAGGAGCATGCCAATATATTGTTGATTCAAGGATCAGCACAGGCCTGCCACTGCAATAACAAATGTGCCACCGTTATATCCTACCTACCACTAATTAAAAATCCTTACAATAAAAACCTACTAGAAAAAGTGGTACAGTACTAGTCCCTGTGGTCCCTAGTGCCACAATTCATGTCCATGTGCGTGTCAAGCCAAGAGCTGACGAGAAGGAACGAACTAGAGGAAAGTTTCTGTTTTGTGGCACTAGGGGATGAACTCAGGGCTCTTGCACGTAGCTACACCATCATGCCTTTTTTAAACTTTTAGGTAGATTCTTGCTAAGCCTCCATGTTGCCTTGGGTGACCTCAAACTAGCAATCTTCCTGCCTCAGCCTCCCACAGCACTGGGATGGCATGAGTGCAACACTATACCTGGCTTCTTGGAGGAAGCTTGTGTTTTTTCCTACCTCCAGATATTGAAGGTCTTGCCTCAGGTGGAATTCATAGAGTACCAGGATGCACAGGGCTTTGATCACAGCCAAATAACTTACTTTGGCTGTTGGAGATAATTTTAAACAGAAGATAACCTTTTTCTTGGTTATTTCAAAATACGTCAGTTTTTCTCTAGGTGTCGTATCTATTTTTCAACATGAAATAAGAGTCTAAAATATGATACACCATTACATGGCTCTGTTTTAAGCTTTCCTAGGGCTTCTTACATATCTCAGCAGAAACCACAGTCTTAAATACAGAACTAAGACAGCAATAAAATATAACAAAATGAAGTGATATGGAAGAAGGCTCTTTGTGGATGTCTTCTTGGAGAGACAAGTTAACAGCCTAGATTTAGGTGAAGGACAAGAGCGAGAATTTCTCATCGGCTTCTTAATGCTACTGCCTGCAGTCATGCTCCCATCGTGGGTACCCGCAGCAACTGAAAGACCCACATTCTCTCAACTCTTCCGGGAAATGTGAGATGGAGACACTTAGAAGACTCTCGTGGTTCCATCTACATCTGAACAACAGGAAAAGTAAGATGCCTAGCCAGGAAATCAAAGGTGTGAAGGTTCTGACAGCCAACAGCAGAAACAGGAACTAAGTAAATCACCTCAGTATTCAGTCCATTCCACTTCCTAGTTTTAAGATAGAAACATCTAAGGCCCAGAGGCTGAACCTGAATCGACCAAAGCCATCTGGTATCTTGGTGCCATGAACACCACCCAGCTGTCCTGCACATCATCATTCTGTCCACCAACCCCACCAACGAGTCCAGGGAGCCATTTAGGTACTGAGGAGGAACTAATGACTAGGCCACCATTATTGTCCCCCAACCTCTGTTTTTCTATTTTTTTTTTTTTTTTGTGAATGCTTTCTAATACCCACAAGCAGAAAGACAGAAATCATGAGCTCCATGTGCCCACTGTTAAGCTTAAACACTTATCAACTCAGCCAATCTTCTATGCTGTCAACTCACCTCACCCCACTGCTAAGATACTTTTGTAACAAATCTCAGGTACCACTTCTTGTTAAATAACAAATACCCAAATCGCACAACTGCAAACACACAAGAGAAAACCAATGTCAGGGGATTTTGAAGTCCCAACTGCATACACCCTTGTGCTGTGATCGAGTGTCTTCCCCTTGATTTCACTGCTCCTGGCGCTGGCCAGTTAGATATGCTCTGTGACCATGTCCATGCACTGGCACAATCAAACTGTGGCGCGGTGAGGAACGCTGATGAAGGCGTTGCTTTTGGCAGGAACGATGGAGAAAGTTGGACTTGTATCAAGATATACATGCTTTGCTTCTTTAAACAAAATTATCATTGACGTCTAACATTTGGGCTTAGTTCTGCCCTCAGATTTAAAGCCAATTCCTCCCCAAGTCCCTATACAAGGGACTAAACAAAGTACATTTTTTTTCTGGTCAGTACCGGAGATTCAGCCCAGGGCTTCATGCGTGCTTGGTCAGCACTCTCCCTCTGAGCCATACCCCCATCCCAGTAACATAATTTGTAAGGCTTAATAAGTCTACAAATCAAATTAACAATGAAATATTTTCACACCACCAAGGTATGGCTCTCTGAGGACTGAAGGACAAGGGCCAATTATTAGTCTTAGGGGCGCGACAGAAATTTACACTTAAAATACTACCCACATTTTTCTTTCATATGGCCACTTAAATCTTGCCCATAAAAATATCAAAAAAGGCACTTTGAAATTTTTAATTAAAAGACTTTGCTACTAGAAAAAGATATGCATGTGTGTATGAAAAATTGGATGCTTGCTGCTGTAATGTTGACAAACAACATTTCCACTTCTAATTTTCTAGTTTTCTTCATGTATCTAGCTAGTTTTTATATGAATTTACAAATACATATATTAAACCAAAAATGTATGAGAAAGCTAATGTCAATACAAACTTAAATAGGGCATATCAGGAGTCTTAAGTCATCCTTAAAAGAAACAGTCATTTCAAATATGATTTTGTTTTTTTAAAAAAAATCCCTACAAAATAATAATTTTCTACCTTCTGAAAAATTCTAACAATTTATCTCGCCTTACAACAGAGTTATGACACGTGTACCTGCTGAGGTTTCTCTAAATTTGTCGCTGGTCTTCTTTTTTCGCCATTTCCAAGGCTTGAAGATTTTCCCAATGGTGGACAGCTTTCCCTTTCTCTTGAAGGGAGGCGTCTGGGAGCCTGCTGGGGGGCCATCAGAGTTTGCTATAGAAGCTTTGTCTAGTCCATCAACTGTGTAAAGAAAAAAATCAAGTCAGAGAAAGGCTGCAATGAAAGTGCAAATAAAACCTCCTTTTTCTCATCCTGGAAACATTCCTACTCTAACTGGAATCTCACATAAAGCTTATTTTGTTCCATTTTGCAGCCAGTAGATCACAACTGGTAAAATCAATCAATCAGACATTAGAGGGCCCTTAATAACCATTTTGGGAAAATATCAAAAAGGCAATAGACTTCCATAACAGGTAGGGCCAGACAAATAAAGATCTGAAAAAACACAGCTGAATTCATCCGCAACAATTACATACATCCATGTTTTGTGCAGTATTCCTGAAATAGGCTGTTTCTCTGGAGGCTAATTTGGCATTCTCAGTAATGATTATCACAGTTATGGTGTACTTTACTTAAAAGCATAGTTTCTTCTTTACAAACTAAAATTTGGTGCCAGGAAACTAAATTCTATTTTTAAAACTCTAAAACTATCTTTTGCTGTTGCCATAAATTAGTTTTCAGCTTGAAATCAACTGATATATAGCACTAATAAGAAGAAACCGTGGAAAGTATGGGTATCCCAAGTGATAAAACATCCAAGCCAGGCACCATCGCACACACCTGCAACCCCAGCTACTCAGGAGGCTGAGTGCAAGTCTGAGGCTAGCCTGGGTAATTTATTGACACTGTCACAACACAAAAAGGGAAGGAGGCTGGAGATGTCGCCTAGGGTAGAGAGCCCCTGTATTCACTCCCTAGTACTCCAAACAAAGAAGCAAACAACCCTGTGTGCCTTCGTCACTTTATCAATCTTAAGAAAGGCACAGATTAAGTTCCCTTGCTCTAAGTTCTCAACAGAAGACACAACAATCATTCATTTTACCCTCACTACCAAATTTTAGTGACAGTAAACTAGTAGCAACCCAGAATAGCTGAACTATAGTATTATTTTTCAGTATAATAGCACTTGGCAATTAAAAAAACAGACGAATAAATATGTGGCAAGGCAAAATACAGCAAGAGGATGAATCTATGTGGTATATTTGTCAGGGTAGAATTCTTTTTATCTGCTCTGTATTTTTTTTTAAATTATAATAAAATATCAAGTGAGAAACTAAATTGCAAGGACCTTAGCTTCAGAAGTATAGAGTAGATTTCTTTATGCCCTTCAATTCCTCTTGCTAAAATCACTGATAAAATGACTGATACCAACAACCTCATGAATAAATCTTAAAAACATTGTGTGGAAAGGGCCACACAAAAAGAGGGCATACTATGTGGCCCCTTCAGAGGAAGACATTCAGAACAAAAATTTCTTCTTGGAATGATAGAGAAGTTATGACTTAACTGAGAAGAGGCTTGAGAGAACTTCTGGGGGAGACGAATTTATCTTAGTAATGGTTGAATTATGCAAATCTGGTCAAACGGTATCAAGAATTGTGTGTAAATTTATATAAATTTACCTTAGAAAAATTGTACACGCGAAAGTGAAGTTTAATTAATAATACACCTCCTGAAGCATGCGAAGCAGAACTGTCCTGATACTCAGCAAAACAACAAATGGATAAATACACAGAATGAGAAGGTGAGTAAGTATCAATAAAGTAAAATACAGAAAAATCTTAGGTGTTGAACCTGGGCATGACTGTTATTTGGAGGCATAGCTTTTTTTTTAACCTTTTTATAATAAAATATAATGGAAAACAAGAAACAAAAACTGAATAGCAAAAATTTCTGCTTCTAGGATGACACATTTATTCCTGATCTTCCTGCTAACCAAAACTTTAAAATACTCCCTAGATGTTATATAATTATACATACATCATATATATACATATACATTCTACAAAGTGAAGAGAAGCTTTGGACCTCACAATCCCACAAGCAACATAACAACATGGTGGCAAGATCCTGGGGCTTTCTTTTTGCTTCACGTTTCCCAAACTTACAGTAGAAGTTAGCAACCCATAAATACTAACAGGCACAAAGCAAAGGTATCAACAAAAGCCTGCTCTCTCTGGGCATGAGACCCAGAAAGAGGTAGCCCACAGGCAGAAAACTTGTAGACGATAACCATTCTAATATGGCCAAACACCGCAGAAGAAATTGTGACCGACGCACCAGCAAAAGCTGAGTAGGAAACGAGAATTCCATTTTCCTGAAGCTCTACCTATGAGGCCTGAAGACTTTGCCAGAGCAGTGTCATAGAAGATAAGTATGGGGCCAACTGGTGACGAAACTTCCCTCAGAGTCATCAGAGACCACGTACCTACAGTGTCTGATTTCCATTCAACCCAGCAATCATCAAGTGTCAAAACCCTCCCCGACAATTAGGGTGGTCCCACAACACTGGTCTGGAAACAAGGCCACCCTTCCTATGGTATCAATGGAGATTGTGGGGGCTCGAGAAACCCCACCCCTGTCCAACAGTAATGAGGACCCCCACATACAATGTGTCAAGAAGGACAAGTAAGTACCCTGAATTTATACCTCTGTGCAAGGGTAACAAAGTGAAACTGGCTCCTTGCTGGAAGAGTGGCAGGTAAAGCCACAGAAAGCAGAGATTTCAGTAGGACCCGGAATCTCCTAACATGGCACAAAGAAAAGAAGTCCAGGTTTTAATCAAAAATCACTTGAAATACCAAGAATCAGAAAAATCTCAAACTGAATGAAAATGGTCAATAGATACTAACACTAAATTCTTATGAAACAATTCAAAATAATTATGATCAGTCCCATTTCTCTCCCTAATAAAGTCTGCCTAATTTTGGGTGATACCAGGGCAGAGGAACCCTGGGGTAACCTGCAGATGCAAGCCCTGCATAGATGGATTCCTTTGTAAGGACCACTAGCCCTGTTTTTAGCTAGAGCACAAAAGAGATGAAGGGAAGAGACAAGAGACTGATTTTGAAGCTATGTCAAAGTAAAATGTTCACTTCTGCTCGTGTCCAACTGCCTTCTGTGACTAGAGGGCAGTGGCAGAGAGGAAGTGAGTGTGTGGCTTTTCCTCCTCATGACACTTCATGCTGAACTCTCTTGGAAGAGCTGAACTTCGAACAACTTAAATGTTGTAAAATACAAAAGACTGATTGTTAGAGCGAAGTAACGCTTCCATCTCACTCCCGCCTCCACAGCTATAGACAAACATCACACTCCCATTTTCTTATACGACATGGGAACTTCAGCCCCGAAATCACTTATCTGGTTCCCTGAATGGCCATAAATTCTCCTGCCCATCTGAACCAATAAAACACGGTCTATTTTTCTCCTCTAAGCAAAAATAAATAAATAATTCCTTGACAGTAAAATGTGGCAGGTAAACAAATGGAACAAGGTGGTTGATGACTGAAAAATGAAAGCCTTAAACTGATGACTACGGAAGATATAAAGTGTTGCTGTCCTTATCATGCATGTATAGTCCTGTTCTTACGTTAGCTCTGAGGAAGACCCGGGACACTGCCAGTAGCCACACCGCTGCATAGATACATGCACGCACAGAGAACCAGACAGACAGACAGACAGACAGAAAGACAGACAGACAGACACACACACACACACACACCCCACACACACCGTACCTTTATCCTGGCTGAACGAATCTACTTATGATTCTTATCATTGTTGCGCTAGTACAGTGTACCACACTTGCAATCAGAGACCATGGGATGACACAGGCAGTCAGGATGCCACTGTCTTTCTCTCCAGGCATGAGGGGACGGCCATCTGCTGTGAGGAGAACAGGCAGACTCTCGCTTCTCTTTCTGTCTCTGGACACACAGGGTACACGTAGTGCTAGTGGTATTTTTGTAACTTTTCTTTGAAGAAGTTTACCATAAAATCCATTTGAAACTTTCTATGAAGTCTTTTACAAGAAGCCTAATGAATTTTCCATCTAGTAAAGAGCACATCCCCAGGCATGTCCAAGGAGACACGCGCCTGGAGGTTTTCAATGTTAATTTCGGTGCACCCTCGAAGTATCAGTTCTGTTCATCAGAACTTTCCTCCTCACACCACAGACATACATTTTTCAATACAGCATTTTCCAAAATACAACTGTTAGCTACTTGAATACACGGTTCAATCTATTTCACTACTGAAATAATCTCAAACCTAGCAGGACTGCCCCGTTATCACCAACTGGTAATAATTCAGAGAAAATACATGAAAGTAGTATTTTTCATTCAAACAGAAATTCATCAAGTTGATAGCCTTAGTGCAAATGTGACTACAAGGCCAGCAATAAATAAGGGTAAATATTTATCATATAAGATAAATTACAAACTTGAACATGCTTCCCCCTGAGATCTGAGAACTGAATGACAAGATTCCTAGGAAAAGTAAATTGACTTAATATGAGAGTTTGTAGCACTTGTTTTTATATAGAGTTCTATGAGATTTTACATATTGCTCTTTGAGATCCATTTTTCTTCACACATAATTATTATAGTCATTGCAAAAGTGAGACAAATGTGGCATAATATTTTATCTCACTATTATTCTGATTAAATGATAATTTAGAAAAGAACTTCAATGAAAGTCCTCCCAAGAATAATCTGGCACAGGCCGATGTCTATCTTGTAAAAAAAAAAAAGTAGGTGATAAAGACAGTCTCAACTTTCTCTAAACCCTCTTAGGATCAGCATGTTAATCTGAATACATTTCTAAAGCCCCAAAACAATAAAAACAGAGAGAATTCAAGTGTGATACAGAATGTTTTCACAACCCTGTGCTGTACTATATCTATCTGCTTTCAGGAAGTAAAACCACAAAACAAAACCAAAAAACAATAAACAAAAACAAGCAAATCAATCTTTATTTCTTTAAAATATGGCTTCTGGGCTTTTTCCAAAAGTATACATATATAGGTGCCTTAGCAAATCATTATGCTTCTATAATATTTAAATCGTAATCACAGATTTTCATTCTATTACAATGTTAATGCATAATGTCTACTAGTTTCCTTTTACTTCTTCCCCTTACCCCCTTAAGATCACAGAAAATATGGCAAAGAAACATTAACACAATGCTTGGGAAGCATTTAACTTCTGACACATGTGGTCTCTTTCTCCCAACTAAAAACAATGGCTTAGGGCGCGTGCTACCATACACAAAAGCAGACAGAATTTCTGGGCACAGAGCCACGCAGACAGTAGGTCAGGACCAGAGGACGCTGTAAGCCATCCCGGATGAGCCTGGATAATGGTTCTGGGGCGGACAAGAGGCTATCCTTGCCTTGTCTGAGACACGTTATCTAAAGATCTTTCCTCTTTACTCATCAGAGTTCACACTGAGTTGGGCCAACGCTCTTCCTTTTGGGGAATAAAATGAACGGCCATTTGGAAAGAAGAGAAAAAGAGGAAACAAATGTGTAATATCACAGGGGGCTCCAGGTTAGAAACCCTCAAACTGTAGCACCTGCATACTGGGGTCTAGGAAGAGTAAGTAGATAGATGGTAGCTGACAGCAGCCAAGTTTTCCACTGTTGGACAGAGAAGGTATAGATGAGTAAAGGGGAGATCTAGAATGACACATGTGGCAACAATTATAGAGGGATCCACTGGCGCAAACTCATGCTTGGCCAGATAGGTAGGAGAGACTGCGGATATACGCATATACCGTCATCATTTCTTAGTTCCCTCTGCTCAGGGGACTAGAGACAATGACATCCATTAGCAGTGCTCAGATCTTGGTTTCTAACAGCATTCTTCAATAAATGGGACTACATCTCTTTACAGAAATGGTGCTTCTAGGGCTAAGGAAGGGAAAACCATAAAGGAACAACATCTCCTAGTGCCAAAGAGCAAGGAAGCACTCCAGACACAAACCGACAGGAGTGTGTTAAGAGACGACGGACCAACTGAAGATCAATGCTGGAACAGTCTGAGAATCCACAATATTAGATTATAAACCAGAGTATAAAAACCTACGAGTTTATTCTGACATAAGCAAATACTGCGTAAGTAAAGAAATGTGGGAACAAACATAAATCTGTATAGAATAGTTCCAAACTGTTTACATGGCAAGAAGGTGGAGCTTAACTTCCACGGCTTAAACAAGGCCACACAGTGGGCTCCTTCCAGAGAGTACAGAACAGAAAGGGGAAAGAAGTGACTACAGTGAAGAATGCTGACTAACACCGCCTGGCCCCCGTGCTCAGGGTCAGTATCATCACGGGTAAGTGTGCTGACAGAGGGCACCCTTGATAGGTTGGGATGAGAATGGTACATCAGATAAAAGCAAATCAAGGGACAATTGCATAATACCTGTGAAGGCTAGACGTGGATCAGGGAGGGCAGGGAGAAGAGGAAGGGGAAGTAAAAACTGTTAAGAAGTCCTACATATATGTACAAATTTTCCAAGACGAGTGTAATTAATGCACCAATTAAAAAATATCTGATTAGCTCACTTCAAAATCATTGCTAAAATCAAGGAAAATCTAGGTCACTGACACAGACCACAGAACATTAAGGAGACCTGACAACCAAAGGTGAGCGGGACCTTACCCGATTCCCGCAACAAAGGAACATTAGGCAAAATCAGTGAATTAACGAACTACAGAGGTCAGCTAGTGGTAAGTACTTATGTTGATCACATGAGAATCACAAATGTATCACATAGATAAGACAGTAACAACGGAAAGACCAGGTTGAAAATCTATGCGAATTCTCTGTACTATTTTTCTCAACTTTTCTGCACATCTAAAAGCATTCTAACAGAGAGTTTCTAGTTTGAAATGTGGCATTAGTCAGTGGAGTGGTAAATGAACACGAAGAGTTAGGAGATTTTTAGGGGTCAGAGTGTTGCCCAAAGAGACCTGAAGGAGTTGCTTTAGGAGTAAAATTTTTGCTCAATGGAGTTTTGGAAAATAACACATTTCAGAGTCATTCATCTTTTTCTCCAAAATCTGCCTTCCTTAATACTTTCAGTTCCCAGTATTTCATCACTAGGAGAAACATTACAGGTCATCATGAAACAATGCTAACATTTTTAGCACGTGATAGAGTCAAGCAAAGTTAAGTTGTATTCAGTGTCTCCCCAAAGGGTAGGTAATGACTCTGATACACATCTGACATCAGGAAGTATTCACCCACAGTTATAGTGAGGCCATACAGAGGAGATTCGAAATATCAACACACACACACACACACACACACACACACACACACACACACTCACTCACTCTCACACACACCCATCATGTACTGCTGACACAGAATGACAATCTCAATTTTTTTAAAAAAAATCTAACCTATATTTCATTTTTTAAATCATTGAAGCTGAATTATTTTCAAATAAAGTTTTATTTGGGAATCAAAAGTCAACGGAAAGAACCGAAATCTACTATAGCTGATGATGTATTTGCCAGCTTAGCTGTTTTCCCTGAAATCAGGGGGATAGAAACCTGGATAATTCAGTAACAGAAATCCTGTGACTCCTGCTTGTGGGCAAGGCCTAGTGAGGGGCACCCAGCAACAAGCTATCCATTGGCCCACCATGGGTTTCAATATCTCCTAAGAACTGAAATTATTGAGTACATTATTACAAGAATTAATAACTGTTTCTTTTTCTTGAGTATCTATCAGGTATCAGGTAAAGTACGCTACCTGTACGGCTTCACACTGATTTTCATAACAACTCTGAGACCTTTGACATTTACACCATTATTAGCAAGGGTGGACATGGAGTGCAAGGGAACGAATCATAGACGGCTCACCTTTTCAAGTAAGGCCAATAAATTCCTTATTATCCTAGGCACATGACATATATTAATGAAAAAAGTAAATGAATTATGAAACATGTTAAATTATATAATACAATATGTTTATATATTACATTAATGTAAATGATATATAATTATATATAAACATTATAAACACGTGAAGTACTCAAATGTGAAATTTTCCAAAAGGAGCTAGAGTATTTCTAAATATTACATAAGTGTATTCTCACTTCTCAAAATTTGAGAGCAGAAGCCAGGGGTAGGGTGGCATACCCCTACTCCCTTGCTCCAGGAAGCAGGTGCAAGAAGGTCACAGGTTACAGCCCAGCCTGGGCAACTCAGTGACTTAGCAAGACCCTGTCAAAAATTTTTTTAATTTAGAAAAAGCCCTGAGTTTGATCATCAGTATGATAAAAACAGAAAAGAAATGAAGGAAGGTTTCAGTTGATCCAGAAGAAAATTGCTTTTATAAGCTGATATTTTTTTTAAAAAATCAACATTAAGGTAATAGTCATAGCTAAAATATCTCAAATTCTTTAGCTACTGTCTTCTTATAACTTTGAAGAGTAAAGAAGGTAAAGAATGTCAACAAATTTAAAGAAAAATAACAATGTGAGAAACATTACTCTAACAGAGTATACTGACAGAATTTTAGTGTCCCAGGAAGACTCCTTCTACAATACTGCTATTCACACTTACTTTCTGATTTCCACTGCTCCTAAACTTGAAACAAGCTATAAAGTTACATGGACAACACTAATACTTCTCATTGTCATTAAAAATAACACAACCAGCGCTGGTGGTGCAGGCCTGTAATCCCTGCATTGTGGAAGACCGAGGCAGAAGTATCTCACGTGGGGAGCCCAGCCTGGGCAATTTAGCAGAAACACTCTCTCAAAATCAAAATCTGGACTGGGGACATAGCACAGTGTGAAGGCCCTGGGTGCCAAACACTACAGAACGTTTTCAAAAATTTAGGGGGATATAACAATCCACTCAGACATTTTTGTGATGCAACGTGTGTACACTACACATGACATGACACATATCACAACCGCAACAGTTCTATCTACCTAGTCCCACGTACACCTCGAGGTGCACCATTCCCGGGCCGCAGCATGCTCGGACTTCTTCCCTCCACTCCCCCTAACTAACCACTTTCCTCACCACCGACTTGTCTCACCTATTCTTGAACTTTAATTCAGCTGAATCGTACAACACGCTCCCTGGTGTCTTTCACTGAGTGTTTGTGAAATTCGTCTATGGAGCTTAATTTCGGTATGTGAGAATTTTAGAGCAAAGCTACCTAATTACAAGATCAAAACATGCTATCAGAACAAGACTGCAGGAGACAGAGTACTTGAAAATTATGAGCTTTCTGCACAACTCTTAAGAAATGATAACATTACCACTTTCTTTATCTGGAAAATATAAATAATCTCTCCTTTCCTTACTAGGTTTCTGGGGAAGCTAACTTACCTTTCTACCATCTTTTTTTTTTTTTTTGAGAGAGAAAAAGAGAGAGGGTCTCGCTCTGTAGCTCAGATTGGTCCTGAACTCATTATGTAGTTCAGGCTAGTGTAGAACTCACAGCAACCCTCCTGCCTCAGCCTCCGGAGTCCTGGGATTACAGGAGTACACCACCACACCCGGCTTTTTTAAAATGTGGTACTAAAGAATTGAACTCATGGGCTTGTGCTTGCAAGGTAAACACTTTAACTGCTGTGCCATTCCTCCAGCCCTTCTACCATCTTTTAAGCTGTCCTGAAGCCATGCTGTACTAGATGTTGACATAAGTAAGATCAAAAGCACAGCAGTTTATTTTCTGTAATGACAACTTTATAGATAGTCTATTCTGCATATTAAAGTCCCCAGCAGTTTGAGCAATTAATTTCCAAAGGCACTGGATTTTAACATTTTCTATCATGGGAGCAATGACAAGGTTCACTACAGGAGCTCTATGATACCGTGTCTATATAAAAGCTCTGGATAAGAGAAAACTGAGACCCATGAAGGATAGGGGGTTTCCCAATCAGGATTCCAAACAGTTAACTACTGGCAGTGACAAGCGTCTAGGTCATTTGATTTCTAATCAGGGCACTTCCCCCTCTACCAACCAATATCCATTGGAATATGAGAGTTAAATTCACAAGGACCCAACCGTAGCACCTCCTCGTATCCCTAACACAGGAGTAAGACTGTCAATCAGAAAGCAAATCAGACGTCATGCAAGCAGGATCAGCAGTAAGTCAAGGTTGCTGGTTAGGATTTTGACCACCCACCTGGGATTGCAAACCGTAGGCCAAGGTGAGAGCTGGCTCTTAAAACCACTTTGCCTGTTAATCAGCTCTGAAACTTCAAGCACAGACCCCATTTTTTCAGTGTTGAAATTAAGAGGCAGATTAAATGATATCCAGGAATCTTTCCAACTCTAACAATTATGATTCTTCCCAATGCTTAACGGTCACATCTAAGCGCTTTGTGAACACTGCCTCATTTATCATCACCTCAACCCTGAAAAGTAGGTGCTACCCATGGGATACTATGTTGTCAGTAAGAAAGTTGAAACCCCGTGAAAGCAAGCAACTTTCCCAGGCCACCCAGTTGGTAAATGGGATTTAAACTCGGTAGTTTGCCTCTAGACTTCCCTTTGTATGAACAGAGAATGGTGAACAGGAGTAGATCTCTATTTGAAAAGAAGGCCAGCCATAAACCCAAATGAACAGTAACTCAGTTCTACTACCAGCCACTTGCTTGGGCTGATTCAAAGAGTTAGGGTCGGTAATACTTTGCGCTCTACAACAGTGCCCTGTGTAATCACAATAAATTCCGTGCTGGCTTCAGGGAAAGTATATTCTTTGCTTGATACTGATGCTAGTCACTTGATTGTACAGAATCCTTCTTTACCATAAAATGAATCTTAGAACCTCAAGCTCACTACTATCAATTTTTAAACTCATTTTTCTAACAGAGCCAGCCATTTTTTGTAAACACCCGGAGGGAAAAGCAGCTAAAGACTTCCATCTGCCTGCAGGTACTGACAGAGAATTCCAGAGTTTAAACTTGTGGCCAGAAGGCCCGCAGAACGAGTGTGTTTGTGCAGCTGTATGATATCCTGACTCACTGACATGAACAACATCCCCTAGACTTGCTACAGAATATTTAGCAGATTAAATAAAGCCACTCAGGTTTGGGGTCTAAAGAAACTCTGAATGAGTTAAAAAAAGGGGGGGTCACTCTGCAAATGGAAAATCAATTTTAATGAAAACAAAGTATCTCAAGTTTTCAGTGTCACTGTTATCACTGTAAGCAAAGGTTTTCTCTGTGAACAGAAGAGTGCTGCTTAGAAAAAAAATAAGACATTTGTGAAACAAGTGAAAAATAAGCTAGAAAGTTACCAATATCCTACATTGCTCCCCTAGACGCAAGCCACCTCCCAGAGCAACTACAGAGCCTGAGGTGTGTAGAAGACAAACTGTGTTTGTAAAAAGAAAGAGAAAGCTCATCTGTCCCTGGATGATAATATGCCAGTTTGGAGAGACTTTTACCTCATCTGTGTTAGGATAATGATCACCTCGTCTCTGTTGAACTGTACAGGGTAATGAAACTTGAGGGGAGAAGCTGGCATTTGTATATAAATTGTAAAGTAAAATCCAATGAGCTGTCATGATTTTTTAAATAAGTTGCTGAATTTTATTTCAGATTAAACAATAAAAAATTTCCCATAGAGGGTGAGTGCAAGAAAAATAGTTATTAAAGTAACACATTAAATCTGGACCACCATCTTTAAGTCAAAAGGCAGGTGGGTAAGAAAGAGCTGCGAAAACCCACAGACAACGTGACTAACCCTGTGTGTATGTCCAGCAATTCCCTGACAGTCAAACCAAGTCCCTTGTGCTAGTGTTTATGAAGAGACTGGTGGCCACACGTAGCCTTCTGGAATCTTTCCTGGAGAGAGATAGAATCTTCAAGCATATACAATGGAGCAGAACACCAGCAGACAGATCGCCCAGAGGAGAATTTATGTCAATTAGTCATATGGAACTCCCAAGGCACCCAGATTTATATCCTTGCAGTTCAGCTAAAGGGACTGCAGCAGCCCAGGCATCAAACTTAGGAGGAGCCACAGAAAAGGACTGAAGATGATAAATTCATCCGAAGGACATTGAGAGAGTTCAAGGCGTTGCAGGGAGAGGCTGTGAGATCTCTAGGCTGACCCCCAACATGGGAGCAGTGGGACGTTGAGAGCAGAGAAGACCTGCGAGAAAGACCTTCAGCTTGTGTTCAGACACCGTGAACTTCAGGTGTTGGCAGGACATTCAGAGGAAGCCATCCAACAGACGGTCAGAAAGGCATTACTGACACAAAGGCAAGAAGCTGGAGTTGAATTTGGTGGTGTCTTCCAAACAAAAGCAGCTGTGGAGGGCCAGGGGTCAACTGTTAGAGAAGCAGTTACACCAGGAGCAAGTGGGCTTTGCGCAATAGGGACCTTGAACTTTTTTGGCACTGAGTATGACCAAGTAAAAGAAAAGGTTTTGTTTGCATTTTGTTTTGAATTCACAAAGGGTAAAGGATACTCAAGCATGTTTCAGAGCTGTGGAGAAGGCCCCAGGAGTGGAGAGGTCGAGGATACAAGAGGGGGCTGCAGAATGGAGTGAGCCAGGATACCAGGCCAGGCACATGGGACAGCAGCAAAACTGAAATCCCTCGGGTAACAGCAATACTCTGTGCAGAGGAGAGCTTGGGCCGCTACTAGAGACTACAAGGAAGTGATCAAGAGATGACAGTGGCAAAGATGTGTGGGAACACTCAGCAGGATGGCACGTACTCCAAATGAGAGCATGCACGATCCTGGAACCAGGTGGATGGGAACAGCACTGGAGAGCAGGTAGAATGCCAACGGCACGCGTGGCATAAGGGGTAAAGGATGGCAGAGCCACCGCCAGAGAATGTTAAAGGGAAGTGGTGTCAACAGGAAGTTGCAGGCAGACCGAGGAAGAGAAGGAAGGGACTGACAAAAAAGGATGCTCACTACAGTGGAAGCATTCTGTCATAATTCATTCATTATGGGCTGCCATGGTGGGCAAACACGCCTGGGAATCTCTGCCCAAAGGGATCAGGGTAAGATGCCAATAAATGCACAGCCACCTGTCCCAACGCAGACTTACAGCATGTGAACGTGGCACAGGTGTTAGCAACTGAAGGACATACATTGAGCAAGATATGTAGTAGTTCCTGGCACAGTCATAGCATAAAACAACCTACAAATTATACGTTAAATTGGGGCTAAAAGTTTCAGAGCTTCCGTCTAGTTTCATAACACTGGCTGAAGCGTGGAAATACCATGTTCAAGCTAAATAAAAAATCATTTTTTTAAAGACTCACAAGCAAAAGGCTAACATTCTTTATATTGTATACCTAATTCACTTGAGAGAATAATCTCACTAAATTTGGAAAAAATACTTTTTAATAATAATGATGCCTTTAGTGTTGGTTCTTTCTTTTCCTTTCTTCTCCAACACAGTCTCGGAGGATATCCCACTTGCAAGATGTTCTATTTTGGCTCCTTTCTTTAGAGTGACACGTGTGTTAAGCAAGCATTCCTTCTAGGAAAGGAGTCCTATGAGCAGCATGGGGGAATAACATTGTGATCCAGTCAGTACGTTTCAGTCTAGCCTGGGTACCACCCAGGAAACCAACTTGTTCCAAAAATCCTTTCTAATATCATTTTTTGTTAAGATTTTTAATACTGTAGGAATGTTGAATGTGTATTAAGATAAAGGGGAAATGCCCAAAACTAAATGTAAGAAACAGCTAGCTATAATTCATCTATTCTTCAGAGGCCATAAAAATAGTTTTAATTGTTGTTATTGAATAGAGGAAAAATACTGCCTCATTATGAAGAAAAAAGCAATCAACCTTACTAGATTAAGAGCCTCACGGGGATGGGTTTGGATCCTAGCAATGTCCCCACACTGTACCCTATGTCACGAAAGGTCCTTAATTAATATTTACAAAATGAAAACCTAAATCATGGATAAATGATTGGCAATAATTTACCGGGCCTGGCCTAAGTAGACTACAATTAATTTTAGCAAGTCTTTACATTTTTCACACAGAGGAAATAATTTCCAACAGGGCCTTCCTGCAGAATTCCAAATATTTTGAAAGACAGTATAACAAACACTAATGTTTAAAATTGAGAAAGTATCAAAGCCTACAGAAAGGGTGATGAACAGTCATAAGAACATTAAAGATGTGGTGGACACATTTTTCAGGTAAGCAAGCCTATAATTGCTGCTTACAATGGAATCTGAAGATATTTCATCAAAGGCCAGTAATTTAAACAGGTGGAAGAATTTAGATGTGAAATGATCTCTTCAGAAGTTCTATTTTCTCACAGTGACAAGCAGGGAATGTGAATTATTTGCAGGAACAACTGACTTCACACCCACTCTATCGACAGTTCTTACTCTAAATATTCCCATAAAGCATCCAGACTCTGCCTTCGCCTTCTTTCTCCTCACTGGTGGTATCGGGAAGGCAATTGAGTTCCATGCTAAGGAAACAAGAAAAGACGACTTATCTTAATAAACTGGAACTAAATCCATATCGGTTTTATTAATTATTGTTGCTGCTGTTTAATGAATGTTTCTGTAGTATGTATGAGAACTTGGATGTCGTTGAAAACCATGAAACATACAGAAAACTATGAGAAACTTATTTTTAACCTGACATCATCTGATTATATTATTCTGGATGCTTTGCTAAGCATTAATGCATAAATTTTCAATTCAACAAATACTGGAAAAATGGTAGATCTACAAGACAGAGCTACTTCACGTACTTATCTAATGCTACGGTGGCAAAGAGTTGACTATGTAATGTCACATGTTCAATTACTAGGAATCATTCTTCAAGACTGGTAACCAGCAAAAAGTTTTCTTTCCGATCTACACAGACCATACCACCCCTCCTACCTCATCCTTCACTTGAGAACTCAACATCTCCTGCTAAGCCAGCCTCCCAGGGAGCCTAAAGGAAGGGGCAGATGGCTGACACTTAACCGGGCATTTCACACGAACTTCCAGAGGAGTCAGATAATGGTTCGTTTTGTTAAAGTTTTTGTCTACTTGGAACTCCAGTATGACTCCTTGTATGCTTAAGAAAAGTCATTTTTAGTACATACACAAACCTGTACTTCAGAAAAAAAAACATGAGCTGCCAAAGCCAGAAAGATTAAATTTAATAATCTGACCCTTAACATTTTGGAATCTCCTCCTCATCCACAGAAGAGGTTAGGTAGGCTAGGGCTAATATCGGTGATATTTGTAAGCAGGAAAGGGGCTGATAAAAGAACTTCCAGGGAATTAAAGTAGAGGGTAGATTATTCATGAATCAGGTCAACTGGAGCAGTGAAAAACAAACCTAACAGGAAGGAACTTTGTACTCTTTCTTTCTGTCTCCAGAAATGGAATAAACTTAAAAAAAAAATCATTTCCTACTCTCCTAAAAGTTTCCAGAAAACAAAAACCCTCTACAAAATAGACTTCGATATATCCACCCAAAACAGCTACTACCTACATTCTCTGCTGCTCTCAAGACAGCTCAGGGAGCTGTTGAGACCAACTAACACTCACGGGATATCACCATTCCCAAAAGCAGGCATACTCTGGATTAGAAGGAGCCAAACAAGAAGGTTGACATCACCGACAGGAATGAGTTGGCTCTTTGTCCCACCACCTGGGAAGTTGCTGAATTCATTACAAGGCTTATGGTTGCAAAAACTTTTTTTAAAAAATGAGAGCAAAACGCAAGAAAAAATAATTTTACTCAAAAGACTGGTTGCTTACTTAGCTAACACAACACTAAGCGAATTGTGCTGGACACTTGATTAGGAACTGTTCTACATCTAGTCAGATTCAAGTTGTTGTGGCTTTTAGTTTCTGAAAAGCCTGTATTTGACATGTTGCTGCAGCTGCCAAACACAGGAAATTGCATTTCACTCTTTCCAAATACGCCTAACGTCAAGATTGAGAAAGAGAAAAATTCTATTTCATGATTCTATGAGCTGCAGATATTTGAGGGTAAGAATATCTTTAAATTCAGGAACACAGGTAGCTAATTCTAGGAGTCTCGAAAATAAGAATCATTATCCACTAGAGTCCAGGATCATCATCCAAGTGGCCTTACTGTATCCTCCCCTTTTAAAGAGCTAACAAGAGGCTGAGGCAGGAGGACTGCTGTGAGTCTGAGGCCACCCTGGACTACACAGTTAGCTCAGGACCAGCCTGGACTACAGAGTGAGACCTTTTCTTGCCCCCTCTTCCCCAACAACAACAAAATGTAACAGGAAACTTGTACTTTTCACCTGGAATACCTAGCAATCAAAGACTGGACTGGTTCAGTAAAATCTCAGTAATTATTAATCAAATGTATGTAGTTATTTTCATGCAAACTCTAAGACTTCATTTGCAGTTCTCAGAACAATGAGTCTGAAGTAGGGTCTTGGATCAAAGAATCTCTTTGCTTAGAAGAAGCTGATGGTCAGCAACATTTACCCTTCTTCCATAGGTCGAGTGCTCAGCATGTTCTCATGTGTAAAATGCTTTACAGTGGTCCCCAACCTCTTTGACACCAGGGACTGGCTTAATTGAAGGCCATTCTCCCGAGGGGGTTGGTCGCGCTTGCCACGAAGCCGGTTGTTGGAGGATGGCTTGAAATGCCAAGCAGCAGCAAGAGAAGAGAGAGGCGCAAGCCCTGCCTCCCGGCAGATCAGCAGCGGCAACGCAACCTAACAGGAGCGAGCTGACTTCTTAGGAGGCCCTTCGCTCCCCTCTCTCCACAGGCTCATCTCCAGCTCAGGGCCTATTTGTCCTGGTGGCCTCGCCCATCCAAAGCTACTGATGGCACTATTCCAGAGCCCGGGGTTGGGGGTGCTGGGGTGTAGTCTCTGCTTTAGAAGATGAAAATGACAGAATCACAGCTAACAGACATGGAGATCTTACCTCCAACCTACGCCCACCTCAACATTTTCTAGATTCAGATCAGAGCCCAGATCAGAACCAGATCTCCCATGTAACTTTTGGGAACTGCTTTGTACCTCAGAAATCTGAAGTTCTAAATTTACTCAAGGAAACAATTATTCCAAGAGATACCTATAAAAGTAAATAATTCTGGGGTTACTGGAGAGCTCTGAATTGTTTTACATAAGGAATAAGGACTGCTAGACTCTGCTGTACTCAAAGCTTACTCCTGTGATTAAGTCACTTCAGGAGCCTGTCCCATTTAAACTAAGAAATTCGGAACCTAAAGTAGGTGAATGTGCTTTGCACGCCCTCCCTCCGTTGCTTGTGACGACACAAGTGGCACACTTAAGTTCACGGTCCCAGTTCAGAGCGTCCATGAAACTTAACAAGTAGTAGGAAATCATCACAGGAAGCCGAAGAGGTGGCTTATGATGAACGAACACAGCCAAATGCAAATGCAGTTAGTCACACGTGAATCATCTCTGAATTACCAACCTGTCTGCACGGGGCTGCTCCATTTCCTAGCAAAAGCATTCTCGGTCTGGCTCTACTGTGACAGGAGTTTAAACACCGTCTTTCTTCAGCATCCCTACTCATTTTCTTTCTTATTTTATCAGCTCTTTGTGTCACTCTACTGGTGTCAAACACACCTAAGACAATGAAAGCACACAGGGGAAGAAAAACCAAACACAGAAAGTGGAAGGCGTACACACACACACACACACACACACACACACACACACACACACACACAAACACACACGTATATACATGCACTGGGGTGAGTGTGTGTGCGTGTGTTTATATGGACATTTGGGAACAAATTTTCTCTAAATAGAGTGCCTCCCATTCAGGGACCTCAGAAAATCAGTCACATGACACAAGTACAGTTACTGCCCACAATGGTACTGACCTCTTGTGACGTACTTATGATTTTCTTTTCAGCATTACTTAACTACTTTGGTAGGCCTGGAAGAATAGTTCAGCGGTTAAAGCTGACAACACCTGCTTGCCTAGTATGTGCTAAGCCCCAGAGTTCAACTCCCCAGCACCACATAAGGCGGGTGTGGTGGCGCACGCCTGTAATCCCAGCACTTGAAGGCTGAGACAGGAGGATTGCCGTGAGTCCTAGGCTAGGCCGGGCTCTACAGTGAGTTCAGGACCAGCCTGGCCCACAGAGAAGAGACTGTCTCAAAAAAAAAAAAAAAAAAAAAAAAAACAATTACTTGGTGCCCCAATCACGAGCTACTGGTCACCATTTCATATACAATTTTGCCCAAAATACGACGTTCACACACACTGTTTTTAAGTGTCGCTGCGTACGCTCTTTGCAGACTATGCTTCACTTCCTCGGCAGCCCTGCCTCAGGGCACTGGGCAACTCCTCTGGCTACACATCACCTTCAAAGCGTCTTTTTAATGAAACCTGTGACAGCACTGGGACGAGACTGTGCTACCGAGCGGCACTAAAGAAGCCAGGGAGGTAACAGGTGCCATGTGCTCAGGGAACACTGGAAATGAATCCTGATTCGGACACTTCTTTCCCACGACACTGCTCTAGGCTGAACTGTGTCCCCTTGACTGCCCCTAACCCCCAACATCCACCTTGCCAAATTCATATGTTGACGTCCCCAATACTGCAGAATCTAATTGTGTTTAGGTATTGGGCCCTTAAAAAACATAATTACGGTAAAATGAAGTTGTTGATGTGCATGGTGTCCCTCTAAGAAGAGGACATTTGAGCATGAATGGGTGTGCTGAGGAATGGCTATGTGAGGACAGGGGAAGGTGGCCACTTACAAACCGAGAGAGGCCTCATCAGAAATTAACCCTGCCGGCGCCTTGATTTTGGACCTCTCGTCCCCAGAACGATAAGGAAATAGATTTCTGGGGCTTAACCCCCCAAGCTCTGGTTGTGATGGCAGCCACAGGAGACGACTGCAGAAATTTACTGTTGTCTGTGAACTTACTAATATGTTGAAGATAGAGTGAAAATGTCACATGGCTTCCAGCTGCCTCAGCTCACTTAAAAGAGGAAAAAAATAAAGGTTTTTCTTTGTTTGTTTGATTTTGTTTCGTGGAACTGAGGATCAAGCCCAAGATCTTCACTCTGAGTTACAGAATGCCTATTATTTCAACGTCTGATTTAGGGACAGGGTCTTGTGAAGTGGCTAAATTGTGCAGGCTGGGCTCAAATTTGTGATCCTCCTGCCTCAGCCTCCCAGAGTTCTGGGATAACAAGCTTGCACCACCAGGCCTGGTGATTCAAAGTTCTTTAAGGGCTTCTGCTATATATACTTTAGAAAACCTTATAAATTAAAACATCCTTGTTTATGAAATGAAGTATCTAGGTTGAGTGACACGGGACTGTAGTACCAACTCCATGGGAGGCAGAGGCAGGAGGATTGCAAATCGCACTCAGCCTGGGCAATTAACTCAGTGAGACTCTATCTCAAAATTCAAAATAAACATGGGCTTGAGATATAGCACAGTGTGAAGGCCCTGGGCTCCATCTCTAGCACCAAAATAAAAATAAATAAATAAATGCACAAATAAGGTACACATGTGTTCTAACATTCTGTGACCGGATGGCTTGGCTTTTAAAAACTGTACAATTCTAAAGTCTTTAAAATCTCATGTTTGAGTCTATTTCCATATTTGCTATAAAAAAAAACCTGGCTGTGGAGTACTTTCCACACAGCAGAACACTAGCTGTGCACATATGTATACAATCTAGCCTTAGAATACTAGGAAAATGACTCCCCAGCTCACTCCCCGGGCCAGCCGGAACGCATGGCGTGGGCTCGGCAAACTCACGCTGGCAAATTCAAGTTTCCATCTGCACCCAGAGCTTCCATAAACAGGTCAGCACAAGTTAACTTTACAGATGCAGAAGATATTTCTGAAAAACGCGAAATTCCCTTGAATAGAAGCACTTAGCAATCATGAATCATCCGGAGAGACAGCTCTGGGTTCTTGATCGTTACTGGGGGTTGTCAGAAACACTCACGGAAGCGGGAAGGTGCTACACCCGCAGCGGCCATCCAGCGGGAGGCCAGCAAGCTCCTCAGAGGAAGCCCCTCACAGAACCCAATTAAGAGCAAATGGGATTTACTTCACACGGAGCCCTGCGCTGCCAACGGCAAACACTGTAAGGAAAGACCCCCGATGGACAACGAAGGCGAACATGAAACGAACATATGCAGAGAGTGTTTGAATAAATGACTGCTTCCTTTTCAAAAATGCTGCCCACATTTCCATAAGGAAAAAGGGCTCGGCTTCCTTTTTGAAATGTGTTTTACTGAAACCTTTCTTCTAGTCTCTCCCACTCATTTTAATACCTGTTTTCATCTAGTGCCTTGTCTTTGACTTCGCTTCCTCCGGTGAGCCAGCAGCACGCGGCCACCTGGGATGGAGCTCCCAGCCGGCTCAGAAAGGCAGCGGCGGGGTGCTGTGCCTCGCTGTGCCTTGCTGTGCCTTGCTCGCCTTTCCCGAGGGGAGGCTGGCATTCTGCTGATAAGGGGGCTACCTTACATGTGCCACATTTTAGTTCAAGCCTGATTGTTGCTGGAGATGAATTATTCTGTAGCTCATAATAATAACAAAATGTATGTCAGAGCAGAAAGTTTTCTGGCACTGAGATTTTGATAACTTGACCACGGGAATATTTATGTGCTCGCGGAGAGTAAACGGGAAGGGCCACAATCAACACGACACTGGCACTGGAAACGCGGAGTCTCTGAACTGGACAACTGGGAACAATATACATTGTTAGTCAAGGTAAGTTTTCATCTGAAGCCCCCTTTAAGTACTGCTCAGCTACTTGGCCAGGTAGCTCAGTTGGTTAGAGCGTGGTGCTAATAAATACTGCTGATCAGTAACTTATTTTCTAGAGGGTAAGTCTCACTCTAGAAATCTTCTGGAATGTTTGCTGGAAACACAGGTGCTGAGACCCTTCTCTTCTGATTTTGCTTATCTAAAATTTGTAAGCAAAGATGGGTGTGGTGGCACAGATCTGTAACCCCAGCACTCTGGGAGGCTGAGGCAGAAGAATCACAAGTCAGAGCACAGCCAGGCCAATTTAACAACTTAGAAAGATTCTGTCTCAAAATAAAAATAAAAGTAGGCTGGGGATGAAGCTCAGATCCAAAGCCCTGGGCTCAATCCCCAGTACCATAAAATAAAATAAATAAAATAAAATAAAATAAAATAAACCCAGTAAGCAGGTTTTGTTTTTGAGGCAGAGTCTCACTCTATAGCCCAGGCCAGTCCTGAGCTGACTATGTAGCCCACGGTGGTCTCGAACACATGGCAATCCTCTTGCTTAAGCCTCCCAAGTTGCTAGGATTATAGGCATGAGCCACCATGCCCAGCTTATGTGGTGCTCAGAAATTGAACCCAGGGCCTATCAATCGGCAAGTACTTTAGCCACTGAGCTATCACTGAGCTATTCTTCCAGCTCTTTCTTTCTTTTCTTTTTTTTCTTTTTTTTTGTTTTTTGTTTTTGGTGAGGCACACTAGGTGATCCTCACAACTGGCAAACACCCACCCTGTAGCTATAACAATTCAGTATACCATTAGAACCAGCAACCTGAAAATACAAGGCACCCTTAACAAAGACACAAAAATACCAGAAAACTGCAAGTATTCTACAAGATCTTAAATGTGAACCTTTTTTGAAAATGTCAGCAAATTATAATCACAGTAAATATATTTTTAAATTAGCCTACTGACCTATAAAACTATTGAACTTTCATAAAATGTTCTTTAAGCCACTGCAATAAGCTAGGTCAAAGTTGAGGTACTTTGTGAAAATCATCCAAGAAAGTCTTCTGGAATGAGTGAAAAAGCTATTTGCTAGAGAGAAAAGCAACACTTCTGCTAAAATGAAAAACAGCGATGATGATGAATTGTAAGTGATGGCAGGTATTTACAGCATTATAGCAAGTTGGCTTTGCTACCTTAGGAGGCAGACAAGCTATCAACCAAGCTTGAAGCCAAAGGAAGGGTACTTTCTAATACAAGAACTCAAAAATCCCTCCCCTTCCCCCTAAAACAAACAAACAAAAAACCCACAAGCTTTTCTCAAGATGCTCAGCGTGCTCTGCCAAAATAAGGGAATATATCTAGGGTGAAGGAGGGAGGAAAACACAGGATCCAGCAATCTGAAGAATCAACACAAGAAGGCCGTGGAAGGAATCCCAAGGCCTTGCACAAAGAGATCCCAAGGCAACTGCTGGACAGCAGCCACAGAGAAAACCCAGCCCAAATGGGAAGACAGAGAGCAAAGCCAACTGATAAACAGCTTCTTAAAAGGTGGAAGAACATACTGAGAGACACATTTACACAAGTAGAGTAAGATATGGAGATGAGTCTGCTATGGTTTGGATCTGGAGTGGTCCCAAAGCCTCCTGTATCTGGAACCCTTTACTGCTGGGAGAGGGGCCTGGCTGAAAGGGGTAGATGCTTGCGGTTTGATCTGGAGGGATTGTGTCAACTTGTTGAGATTGTGGGCACCTAGGGCAGAGCTTTCAGGCATGTGTTACCGACTCATGAGCTAGGAAGAGGCCCAACCTGGGTGTGCATGCACAGCTGGCAGCTTGAAGTAACTAAAGGAAGGAAGAAGAAACACTGTTAGAGCTTCTTCCTGGGAGGCTCCGGAACTGCCTGAGTCTCCAGACACCTCCTCACTCCTCACTTCACTTTTCTCCTCACTCACTTGGCTTTCTGTCTGCAATGTTTGAGCAGCTCTCCAGTCCCTGCCATGTGCTTCCTCTGTTGCCAGCTGCCATGAAACCTTCTGAAGCTGAGCTAAATAAATCTTTCCTTCCTTAAATTGTGGATGTCAAGTATTTTGTCCCAGCAATGAATAGTAACTAAGACAGTCTATATGACACAGAGGAAGAAAATAAAAAGACCAAGCCAGGCATGGTGGCACAAGCCTATGAGCCCCCAGTACTCTGGAAGGCTGAGGCAGCAGGACTGCAAATTTGAGCCCAGCTGGGAAACTTAGCAACTTGGTGAGACCTTGTCTCAAAATAAATATTTAAAAAGAAAAACCTCAGTGTGGAGGCTCTGTATTCAGTACCAGTACTGCAAAGTTAATGAATGAATGAATGAGTCAAAAATAAGAACTTAAGTGATAACGGTTTACCATAAAGCTTCACTGCTATTCGTTTTTAGGCAGCTATGTGGACCACTGAACTACCTGAAACATGTTGGGAAGACGAGAAAACGACAGAATAGGTCAGGGTGGGAGAGAAAGAGAAGGGAGCCCCAACTTCAGTTTCATACTGTGAGGTCCGCAGGCAACAGGTAAAGAAGACCAGTCGGTAAGTGGCATGTAACAATGCCTTAGAGATAGGCGGTAAACACTAACAAGTCCCTTTAAACCATCTACACATCTTGACTCCTTCAAATGTTCCAGTCAGTTCCCTACCACTCCACTAATACATGACCTGCTCAAACAGAGCTATTCATTAATTTGACAAAGAGTGTCTGTGGCTAGGAAAAAGTAGATACACTGGTGAACAAGACAGATCATGTTCTTTAACTGGTGGAGTTTATGTTCCAGTGAAGGGGGACAATGAGATAAACACAAACAAAATAATCTAAGCAATCAGTGCCATGAGCCAAGTGAGAGCCGTGACGGGAAGCAGGGGCATTCTGGAGTGGGGTGGGCAGGGCAGGCTCCATAAGGGAGTCGCTGCATGTGAAACACAAAGCCAGCTTTGCAAGGTGACGGGGGAAGAAGGTCTCTGATGGCAGCTTGAGAGCAGAAGGCCACGGGGAGGTAGCGGTGAGCTACCTGTGAGGACTGCAAAGGGCAGAGGGTACAGCACCAGAGGACTGGGAGCAAAGCGATGGGAGATGCGGTCACAGAGGTGGGCAGGGGTCATCTCAGAGGACCCTGGGGAGTCTGCAGGCCCAGACTGTGAAGTCTGGATTTCATCCTAAGTGCAATGGCAAGACAGGAAGGTTTTGAGTAAGGGGGTGACATGATTCATGCTTTAAAAAATTACTTTAGCTGTTGGGCAGAAAATGAATTGCAGGGGAGAAGCTGTACGCTACTGCCATTGTCCAGGTAATGGATGGCCAAGACCTGGCTGGAAGCAGTACAGACAGACAGAAGAGAGTGGCTTTGAGGCGTGTGCTGGAGGGAAAACACACAGGATGTGTTATGATGATGGATGGGAGAACTGCGAGGTAACCTCTAGATTTTTGGTCAGAGAAAGTAAGGGGTTGGGAGTAGCATTTGGTGGAACACAGAAAGTTAGGTAAGCGTTGGTCTGGGGTGTACAATGAAGTCCCTTCTGTTCACATATGGTAGCCCCGAGTTGCACTGGAAATATTCCAACAAACTTGTCAGGTAAGCAGAAACATGGAACACAGAGAGGGCGGAATCTGGAGAACACCTTACTCCCATTTCTCCGTCCATCCCCAAATCAGTTGTTCACCTGGTCTGATTCCTGCAGCCTGCCTCCTGGTGCTGCCTTCAGTTTCTCCCATAAAACCTGTACTGCACGTAGCAGCAGGTGCACAGTCTTGAAGCAAAGCAACGAGCTAATCATTACTCTGATTCGATTAAAAACATCCTCAGTGGTTCCCTCTGTCTTCAGTCCTGTGTTCCACCCCCAGCCTGTCCCCTTTTTGCATCCCTGAATCGGTCCCCACAATTCTCTGGCTGTCCCTTACTTTGACCCACATTTTTGCGTATCTTGCCGCTCTGACCTTGTGAGCAGGGTCCACGGGTGATTTTGAACCTTCCCCCACAGCTCAGCATAACACCTTACACGTAGCAACATTAGCTTGAGAGCTGTTTATTGCATAAAGGGGCCACTCTTTTCTCCCCTTTAATATCCACTCATAAACAAGCTGATTTGCAGGAATATACCTGCCAAGCACAAACCAGCACAGCTTTCCAGCATATTCTTAAGCAAAATAGCACTTCAGCCCTCCCTTTGGCAAGTTAAATTTCCTTAGCGTTAGGGCTGCAGTGTTATACTTGCCAGAAGGTTTATACGAATAAAAATATCCAGCCTCTTGAAATGAAAATAAATGGATGGGTAGTTTATAAATATAAATGATAATGGTTAGATCAAACTTTAGTAAGTTAGGTTAGCTGTCCGCTCCTTTCTGAAGTACTGTGGTTTGGTCTCCCTGCTTCAATGGGGGCTGGGGGGGGACCAGAAGGGTTTATTTTTTAAGACTACTTTTGCTCAATATCACTTTTACATCAGTTGAGTCTTCACTAAATATTAACCTTTTATCCCAAGAATAGAGACTAGCAATTAGCCTAAGTCCCCCAAGGAAAAAAATTGTTGGAATTTTTCCCCAATTCAAATTAAAAAGGCTTAATTAACAGGACCAACAATCCATGCTTATTTTTTTTTCCAACTACCTTAAGTAGGCAAAAGGTGAAGTCTGATGACCTTTGAGTATGTTTTTGCACTACTGGAGATAACGTGGATTTACTCTGAATACATTTGTGATGTCACTCATCGACCAGTCCTGAGGAGCTATGTAACAAGAGAGAAACAGCTGGTGTCCAAGCTTTGTTCAGTTTCTTTCTTCAAAAGTGACATTTACTCTCATTAGTGTCAAACAGGCTAAGAGGACAATTAAAACCTGAAAAGAGATAGCTACATTAAGACCAGTGGGTTTTTGTTTTGTTGTGTTTCCATCATTGAATTCACAAGAAAAAGAAGGTGGCTGAACAAAACTCAGAGCTCACAGAAGAGAAAAGCTTGTATGGATGCAGGTCAGCTGATGGCCTCAATTCCAGCTGAGGTCCAGGTGGACACCAGATAGAGACACCTTGGCTTTGACCACACCCAAGGCAGCAGAAGGCTGTAACAGTCACAGCATCTTCAAAGGAAGACTAGTACTTTACAATTTACTTTTTTAATGATTTGAGGTCTCATGAAAATCAACTTTTAGTGGCTTTTTAATATCTTTTTAAAATGGCTAATTCTATGACATTACTCCCAATTCAATTAGTTGCTTGACTTTTGACTATATTATTTCCAGTTTTTTACTTGGATAAACACTATTCCAATGAGCAATTAATTTTCTTTACAATGCACTTCTAGAATGTAATTACTGCTCTGAGTATATGCACATTTTAAAGATTTTAATATATATTGCCAAGCATTCTCCTGCAAGTTTGTGTCACCTTAAATGACTGGATGACAATCATTCATTTTAATCTTGGCTAAATTCATGGGCAATCAATGGTATTTTCTTTAAATTTTCATATTTTAATTGATCACTTATGTTTCCCATCCATCAAGTGAGATTGGCAAGATACTTAACTCTTGGGCTTCAGTTTTTCTCATCTAGAAAATGGAGATTTAGATACTAGCTACCCCACAGGGATATTGTAAGGATTAAAAAGTTAATTCAAGCAAAAGTGTTTAGACTAGTTCTTGGCGTATAGTAGGTTCACTCCTGTCGCCATCAGGTATCTGAAAGTTGACTGTTCCTACTCTCATTTCTCTCTCTCTCTGGGTGTTCTCTGTCTTGGTGAGTTTTGAGAGACCTTACTACAGGAGTATTTTCTATATTTAATGCAAGTATTTGTTCAGTTTTGTAATTTCCCATTTCAGTTTGCTGATGATGGGGTTTAATTGTTGTTATGTTGTTGCTGGTTTTGGTTTATCGTCTTCTTGTCACAAAGACTTTTAAATTTTTATATCGTCAAATATTGTCACCTTAAGCCAGAGCAAACTGCCAAGATCAAATATTCAAATAGGAGAAAAACATGCTTTTAATGACTCTAATTTCTAGGAAAGAAAAAGATTAATCAAAATGAAAAAAATAAATTTCTTATATAAAATATTATAAACAAACTTGCAGGACAAGATAAACATAAAATAACTTTTTACAAACAAATCAAAAGTAGTATGAAAAACACAGAACTAATCACTTTGACGCACAATCTGCAAGAATCCAACAAAAATAACCCTCAACTACTTTCAGTGGAAAGAACTAAAAATGCCCTACTTTCTCATAACCCAAATGCGATGCCTTTTTATACATGCAGATGTACCAAGATTCTAAATGCTTTTGCCTTGTGTTGCAATCCTGTTCGGCTGCACAGGGTGTTCACTGTGTCAGCAGAGCTAAGCGAAGGAGTAAGGAAGAACACCACATTTCTGATAGCGCTGTTCTACTTGTAAGCCATGTCCTTGCAAGGCTCTCCCACCCAGAGGGAATGGATTCCATTTCTCACAAACCACCATGTGGGCCAGGAGAGGCCCCCACGAACAGGACTGTGATAGAGTACAGAAAGTAGCAACTCCCCTACTGTGAGCGGCCACAGCAAGACAGCCTCCGGGGACTCGCTTGACAAAGTCTATCAAAATAAAACCCATACATTTTTTGTCCCAGAAATTCCACCGCTGTGATTTCACTGGCACATGGAGTTCAAAATGTTTAGATAAGGATGTTCATTCAGCATTGTTCATAATGGCACACACATGCAAAAATTGGAACCCAGAAATACTGTATCAACACAAATACAATATAAAAATATATAATGCGACATTCTTTTAAAGGTAAATTTGATATTTTCACATACTATAACAACACTTGCATACAAGATTAAAGAGATAAATATGGAAATGTTTTCAATTTATACTACATGCAAAATTCAAAATACAGACCAGTAATACAACATGTGTTATTTGTGTTTTGGTAAAGACACATATACGAATAAAAACTATGTGGAATAAAAAAAAGTTCAAGTGGGGCTAAGGGATCTAAGCGGAAGTAAACACATCTTTAACCCAAACCATCTTGTAATGTTTGACTTTCAATCATGTGCATATTATTTTCAGTAAAGAAAACAAAGTGCATTGCCTTTATGATTTCTTCCTATGCTTGGTTTACAAGGAAATGGATAAATATACTGGGCAAGACAAATACAGAGACCTCAACAAAACCTGGAGACCCGGAAACACAGCAGATAGAGGTTTCACCATTGTTATGATTCGGGTCTGGAATGCCTCCCCAAAAACCTCATGTTTGGAAGGTGATTCAATCCTGGGATTCATCCACTGATTTCCTGTGCTGACATGAGGTGGAGCCTAGTCGGAAGGGGTGGGACACTGGGACATGGCCTAGAAGGGTACACACTAGCTCCGCCTTTCCTCTTGCACTCTCTGCTTCCTGTCTTGCCTTGATGTGAACAAACACGTTGCTTTTTGTCTGGCAAGGCCCTCTGACAGATCCTTCCACCCCTGCCAGCTGCCCATGCACTGAAGCCTCCTGACACAGAGCTAAAATTGTGGTCATCGGGCATTGTGTCCCAGCAACATGAAAGTGTCAAAGACAAACATGATCCTGCACACTGCGCACACTTCACACATCCGTCCTTATGTCTCCTAAAAAGGGACAGTAGCATTGTCTGTCCCTTTCTAGTTCAGGGTTGAAGCAAAGGAGCCTAGAGTGAGTGTGTGGCCGGGGGGGGGGGGGGGCTGAAAAAAATTAGAATAAATAGTTACTAGATCAGATATCACCCTTCCAGCAATGGAACCAGAGTAACATAATTTTTGAAGCTAAAAAAAAAAAAACAGAAAAAGCATCTCTCATGCATCTCTCATTCATGTAATCATTGGATTAAAGTAGTTAAAGTGTTCAATGGGAATATCTGTTGACTCATTCTACATTCCACACTATATTCGGTCTACTATGGCCTGTATTTGTCAGTGAAAACAATACAGGGCAGAACCCTCTTTGGGCATAAACCCAGAGGTATTAAAACCACCCTATGTCGGGCCTACCTGTTTATCCTGTGCACAGAGCAATGGGTCTGATCCTCAGCAAAACACTAACAAGTCTAATTCAGCATTTCATATAAAAGGATTGCAGACTACCTCCAAGAGTATGAATGTATGTCATGAATGCTCTGTTGGTCCAATATCAATTAATGTCTTGGATATTAACAGAATAAACAACAAGGACCATACTATCATTTCATCAGAGGCACAAAGCCCTTTGACAAAATCCTACATATTCATGGTAAAGGCATTCACAAACTCGGAATGGTAGTAGGGACTTTTTTTTTTTTTTCCACAAAGACCATCTATAAAGTTTCACAAGTAACATTACTCTGTTTTCCTTCCTAGACTGTTTTCCCCCTTAGGTCAGAAACAAGATAAAACATTTGGAACTCTTGCTACTTCTATTTAATATCAGACAGGAAGTTCTAGATAGGGCTATCAGACAAGGAAGGAAGAAAACATTATTCAAACTGAAAAGAGAAAGCAAAATTTTCTCTCACTGTTCATGGCTTTGTATATAAATCTTGTATGTACCACTATTTCATGTATAGAAAATCTTAACTATTCCACTAAAAAAGTATTAGGACTAATAATGAATTCAGCAAAGTCACAAGGTACAACAAGATCAACACACAAAACTCAAGTTTTGTGTTTTTTTAAAGACCTGCAATGGACATCCTAGAAATGTAACAAGAATGATATTTCACATACAATGGCATCAAAAACAATAAAATGCTTAAGAATTAATTTAACAAAGACAAGACTATGAGCTAACAACTACATTTCTGTAGAAAGAAATTTTAAGAGGTGTAAATAAATAGACATTTTTCTTTTCCTGGATTAGACGATTTCACATTGTCAAGATATCAATATCCCCCAAAGTGAGCTACAAGTTCAATATAATCCCTATAAAATTCCAGTCGGCTTTTTTGTACAAACTGACAATCTGAGTATAAGATATAATAATCAAAAGTATCTTGAAAACCAAAAATAAAATGGGAAGATTTCTACTTTTCACAATGTCAAAACTTACTACAACCTTAGAAGTCTAGAAAATGTGAGACTGTGGTAAAAGCAGACAATGGAATAGTATTGGGAATCCAGAAACAAACATTTACATAGAGTCAATCAGTTTTCTACAAAGATGCCAACACAATTTAATGGGGAAAACAATCATCTCTGTAACAAATGAGGCTGGGACAACGCAGCATGCGGATGCGAAAGGATGAAGGTGAACTCCTGCAATGTAGTATACATAAGTATTAACTCAAAATGTGCGACTGACCTAAACATAAGAGCTGGCCTTATAGAACTCAGAGACATTACGCATATATTTTCTTGCCCTTAGTTAGGCAATGGTGTGTTTGGATGACACCAAAAACAAATAACAGAAGAAAAAAATACACAGGCATCATCCAACTAAAACTGTAGCTATAAATCACATCAAGTTGAAAACACAACCCAGGGAATGGAAGAATGTATCTGTAAATCATAGGTCTGACAAGGGACTTCCAATCAGTGTGCAAAGTACTATTACCACTCAATAATAGGAAATCAAATTACTCAAAACTAGGCAAAGGCTCTCACGGTTTTCCAAAAAAGCTACAAAAAGGCCAATACGCGTAAGAAAAGATGCTCATCATTAATAATTAGGAAAAAAACAAATCAAAACTACGATGAGAAATAATATCTACAAGGATGGCTACCACAACAACAGACGACAAATTACAGCAAAGATGTGAAGAAATTGGAACTTTCTCACAAAATGTACAACAGCCACTCTGGAAATCAGCAGTTCTTTAAAAGGTTAAACACGGAATTACCTGGCATAGAACTCAGCAACCCCCCTCCTAGTTACATACCTAAGAGAAATGAAAACATGTCTTCACCATCAACTTCTACACAAAGTTCAGAACAATATTATTCATACTAGTGAGAAAAGTAGAAACAACCCTGATGAGTAAAAAAATGAAATGTGACCTACTCGCACTGTGAAATACAACAGAATGAAGTACTGCTTCGTGCAGCGACACATATGACCCCTTGAAAACACCCCAAATGAAAGGGGCAGGTCACAAAATGACAAATTGCACGATTGTATCTGCACTAGATATTTCAAATAAGCAAACACAGACACAGAAAATGATACTAGTGTGTAATTAGGGAAAAGCGGGCAGGCACATAACATTGTGAATATACCAATAGAGGTGAATTTTACCGCAGATGAATTATATATCAATAAAATTATTTTTAAAAATATGGCAGAGCTAGGAGTGTAGCTCAGTGATTAGGACACTTGCCTAGGAAGCAGGAGGCCCAAGCTGCATCCCTAGTATTACATACACACTAGCTGAGCACGGTGGTACACAACTCTAATCCCAGCACTGCGGAGGCTGAGGTAGTAAGATTGCTCTGAGTTCTAGGCCAGCCTGGGCTACACAGTGGATTCAGGATCAGCCTAGACTACAGACAGAGCCCTATCTCAAAAAAGTCTGGAAATACGCTTATTTTTTCAAAAATAACCATCAATAACAGTCTTAGAACCCAGAGAGATAGATGTAGTTCTAAACTGAAAGTTTTGAGAGAGCCTCATAGCAGAAGAACAAGCAAACTAACTTCCAGCTGCATCCATATTTTCACGAAAGCCCAGATCGAGTGAAAAGCATGACCTCCTGGACTCTGGGGTACTGACTTCTCAGACTCAAAAGCTCATCATCGAAGATGAGAATCATCTGCAGTACCACAGTCCTCAGCAGCTGCCTGGCACTTACACAATGAGAAGATAGCTGCGATCCAACAGGACGCAGATCCTTCAGTTTGGTTTTCACTTGGAATAAAAGAATATCTGGGTGGCAGACCTTCTGGGAAAGGGAGTAACTCTAAGAGCCTTGGAAATCCTAGGTGGCTAACGTGAGACAACCTTCCTACCTCTACAACACACCATAACGGAAGCCCCAGTCACTAGTGATCCTTACCTGACCAAAATAAAACAAAACAAAAAGCCTTCGTTCATTGGCCGTTTCAAAGTACACTAACTCTTAATCCACAAAACTGAAAACCTGAAATTTTACAATCATACCATTCTGTGAGATACTCCTACCTTTTACGATCAAGCGTAACTTTCTGTTTAAACCACTTTTTAGTTAAGTAGATTACACAATCTCTACATGGGCTTATTAGTCTTGTTATTCTGGAGATACAGCACCATGGGTACATTCTGCGGTACTCGGTAAGAGACAGCACGTTTACGTTTCAGCACTCTGCTTGTTTCTTACTATTTTCTTTACGTAATAGTCCTTGATTTTTGAATAAGCAAACTCTACTTTTCTGTTATTCCTTCTAACAATATTTATTTTGTGACATACGGCCTGAACTCAGGGCCCTATCTCTGCATACCTGCTGTCCTGGAGTCATGACTTCGTGCTATTATTGTTGCCAGAGCAGGAACTTCAGAGCAGCTCTAGCTTGAAACCAAAGATCTCACGTGGCTTTAAAGACAATATCGAGCCTTACTTGTACCACTTTTCTAAATGTAAGATCTTAATCAGCATTCCCTAAAAACGTGGAAAAGCCATCAGTGAAGTCCCTTCGATGTCCACAGCCCCGTAACCACGTCACTCGCAGGTTGAGAAGGTGGAAGAGGTTTGGGGTTCTAAGGACGCTCCTTCACAGAGGGTCTCTTCTGCGGCATGAGGTTCAGCAGAGCTCAAGATACTCCGGAGGGAAGTGTGCACCACCAAGTCACGGAGGTGGGGTGGGGGTGAAAGGACAGAATGCTATCTCCTGGGACATCCTGGAGCAGATTAAAGAACCTTCCTCTGTTGCCTGTCATTTCCTTTCAGCAAGATCCTGTTGATGTTTCCACAATTTAAAAAGCGTATCATTTCTCTCAATGAAGAACACAAACGCTCCCTTTGAGGGATATTTTTTTAAATCACTGATGGAAAAATATCAAAATAATACCTTTTGATTTCACTATTCCGTCATATAAAATGCCACCAAGTAGTTGTTTGTCCTTCTACTGCGGGGAAATGGCAGAGGCCCCTTTCTTTTTAATAGGAAAAAAAAGTCTTTTAAACAGAGGATTATTACTCAGAAACGTTACACAGATTTCCACAAAATAACTTTAGAACTCACGAACTAGGTTTACGAGACATGTTTTCCTAAAATTTACAGCTTCTATGTGTACCAAAAACAAAACAAGTACATTTGAAACAATTACGCATTTGGGGGCAGTTACGCGTTCAGCGTCCTGCCCGGATTGAAGACGGCCATCAGCACTGCTCCGCTCCGAAGAACGAGCCATAAATCAATGGGCCAGCCCGGAGGAATGCCGTCCTGGTCCGGCCCCAAGCCAAGCGCCAGAACGGGAAAACCTGTTGCCATGTTTCTCCTGCTCTTTAAGTTTCGCGTTTTTAAAACACACGACAGATACGCCAATGGCGTTTCTCCCAAGTTTCTGGCTCAGAAGTAACCTGGACAAAACCCAAACCCGCGGCATGTCGCACAGCAGATGGGGCCTGCGCCGTCACGGTACCTCGGCCGGGTCCCAGGAGAGACTCCGCTCCCGCGACCCGGCTCGCCGGCCCGGGTTCCCCGCACGCGCCCGGCCCCGCGCCCAGGGCCCGGCCGCACTCACCGCTGCCGGGCTGCGCGGACAGCGCGGACACCGAGGTCTGGCCCATGGCCGGCGGCGCGGCCCGCGGCGGCGATCACGCGGCGCCCCGGGCCCTCCGGTCACGGGTCCGCTCCCGGGCAGCCGGGCCCCCGCGCATCACCGCGCGCCGAGCCGGCCGGCCCGCACCCTCGCCCCGCGGTCTCCAGCCCGCCGCGGCCGGCGCTGCCGGTCCAGCCCGGCGGATGCCTGTCATTCCTCTATGCAGATTAGCTGGGGTCAGGGGTCACGGGAAGAAAGGAGGGGGCGAGGGCGACCGGCAGGGGAGGGCAGCGGGCGGGGGCGGGGGCGGGGGCGCAGGGGCCGGGCGGGCGGGCGGGCGGCCGCTCGGGGTGGGACACCCCTCCCCGCCGCTCCCCCGCACCCCTGCACCCCCTCCGGGTACTCGGGAAAATACTCCCCTTTAATTTAAAAGGTTCAGTGTCAAATGATCCTTTAGGGCGGCGAGAAGAGGAATTACAGTACTTAGTCACGGTACTTAGTTTAAGAAAACTTGATTTTTTAAAAAAGTAAGTTCCTTCCTTACATTGTTTGCAGTACTACAGTACAGTTAGACGTCTGCTGTGTGTGCAGGGCTTTGCACGCTCGCAAAATTATCTCCCAATTATTAAGAAGATCTAAGGTCTCAAGTTGGACACCACATCAAAGGAATGATAATCTAGGCATGAAACCAAGCAAGTACAAAGCTTGCTGTCCCCTCCCCAGACCTCCAGAAGCACCTGTACTTCCACAGAACCCCTGCGGAGCAAGGGGTTAAACATGCACACGGGGCGAGAAACGCAACAGTAACAGAAACTTATATTAGAAGCCACAGAGACTTGAATCAAAACCCACTGGGATATCCTAGTAAATCTCAATTTTCTTAAAAATATGAACAAATAAAAACTTGGTCTTTACAAGAGATGATTTGTTCGTTGAGTAGTCCAGATGCGATAGAGATGCTTATAGCGCGTCACACAGACAGTGGTTACATAAATGTGCGCATTTTGAAAAATTCACTGAACTGTATACTAGGGTTTGTGAGCCTTTCTGGGCGTATACTCTTCACTAAAAAGTAAAAAAGAAAAAGTCTAATACATTTAGGTTATTCACGCCAGCTTTCACTTCCAAGTTTAGCACAAATCATCAACTCTGAACTATTTTTTAAAAAACTGTTTAATATATTTATAAGATAATCTGAGTTGTAATAATGCTTTAAACTTAAAAATCATTTTTTCCAACTTTTATCTATTTTTTCCCAGTATTGGGGATCAAGCCTTCACTCTGAACTACATCCTCAGCCATGTTTTTCTTTTCTTTTCTTTTGCCTTTTCTTTTCCTTTCTTTTCTTTCTTTCTTTTTTTTTCTTTTCTTTTCTTTCTTTCTTTCTTTCTTTCTTTCTTTTTTTTTTTTTTTTGAGACAAGGTCTTTAAATCACTACCTTGCCCAGGCTGGGCTTGAACTCTTGCCTCAGCCTGCTAAAGTGCTGGGATTTCAGGTCCAGCACCCCCAGGCCCGGCTCTTTTATATTATTAAGATGACATAGGGGTTTATTTTTTGGTGAAAGACACTTGTCTGTTTTCTCAAAAGTTAGCTGCTGTTTCTTTTTTTTTTTTTAACACCGTAATAGCCCACACTTTGTTGCGAGAAAGAGCCTTCGCCTAAAAAACGTCATCGAGCTGGGCATGGTGGCACACATCTGTGTTCTCAGCACTCTGGTAGGCTGCAGCAGCAGAATTGAGGTTTTAGCCCAGCCTGGGCAATTTGGTGACTTAGTTAGACGGTATCTCAAAGTGCAAATTAAAAAAAAGGCTGAGGATGTAGCTTGGTGTAAAAGCCCTGGAATCTCCCCCAAGTGCTGAGAAAAAACAAGTAAACAAAAAGCACCCCTTGGCCACTTTCCCTTGCCTCATTCAGACTTTATTTACATATCACATTCCTTTCCCCTTCCTACCCCTTCAACAACCCCCATATTCCTTTTCCCTTGCCATAAGGTCGATCGTCTTATTTCTTTCCATCTCTCTTTTACTTTTTTATGTTTGGTTTTGTCATTTTTGAGAAATCATGTGATATTTAACCATCTAGGTCTGATTCACTTTGCTAAGCATAATCACCTCAAGGTGCAAATGACTCAAAATTTATCTTTCTAATTTATGGCAAAATAGAACTCCGTTGTGGTATATATACCACATCTTCTTTATTCGTTTGTCTGTGGTTGGGCATATTGGCATCTTCCAAGACTTGACTATGATAAAAATGCTGCTATAAACATGGGCATGCATGTAACACTCTTGTATAGTGACATTTGCGACAATACCCAGAAGAAGTATAGCGGGGTCAAATGGAATATCTACTTTCAATTTTTGGAAGAATCTCCATGCTGCTTTCCATAGTGGTTGTACCAGTTTACAGTCCCATCAGCAATATGGAGAGTGTCTTTTTCCCTACAATATCACCAGCATGTTTTGCTTTTTGAATTCTTAATACCAGCTATTCTTACTGGAGTTAGACGAAACCTCAATGCTGTTTTAATTTGCATTTCTCTGATGGCTAAAGATGCTGAACATTTTTCATGTGTCTACTGGCCTCTTGTGTTTGGATATACTGGGATAACTGGAGAGCCATGCACTACTGGGAGGTCAGGTCCGGCTGGAGGAGGTGGGTGTTTAGGGCTTGCTCTAGAGGGACTGTGTCAATTTGTTCATATTGGGGAATGTCTAGGGCAGAGCTTCCAGGTGTGTGTTACTGGCTTGTGGGCCGCAGAGTAAGGGAGGGGCACCCACACTGGGTGTGCAGAGACTTGGGCAACTCAGTAAGGGAAAGAAGAAGAAATATTGTTAGAGCTTCCTCCCGGGAAAGTTCTGGCGGTTGCCTGAGTCTCCAGACATGGACTTGCGACTCTTAGCTTCACTCAGCTCTCTACCTGCAATGTTGTGAGCAGCTCTCCAGCCTCTGCTGTGATCTTCCACTGCTGCTGGTTGCCATGAATGGGCTACGTGAGGAAACTGGGAGCTAATAAATCTTTCCTTCTTGAAGTTGTGGATGTCACATGTTTTATCCCAACACTGAATAAACAACTAAGACAAGCACAAACTCTTCTCTGCAGTTCTGATAAAGCTCTATGGCTTCAGTTTCATCCTTGGTTATCACTCCATTCAGGAATTTATGTCTTCTTGTTTCGATTTTGGCACATCATACATGTCTAGGAATTTATCCATTACCTCTGGGTTCTTATTTATTGTTATATAGTTTTTCAAGCTAATTTCTTATAGTCCTCTGGATTTGAACAGTGTCTGTTGTGATTTCACCTTTTTCATTTCTAATTGCACTGATGCAAGCTTTTTCCATCTTTTGGTGAGTTTTGCTAGAAGTTTTAAAATTTTATTTATCCTTTCAAACCCTTTGATTCAATGTGCCTTTATTTTTTCAGTTTTAATTTCACATCTACACTCTGATTCTTATAATTTCCTTCCCTCTATTGCCTTTAGATTTGTATTGTTCTTATTTCTCTAAGCCTTTGAGCTGCATTATTAGATTGCTTGAGATTCTTTTTTTATACATGCACTCACAGCTGTAAATTTCCCTCTTACTAATGCTTTAATAGTGTCCCATGGATTCTGATATGATCTACATCCATTGTCATTTGGTTTTAAGAAGTTTTTGATATCTTTCCTGGTTTCTTTTGTGATCCACCACTGGCTTAATAATGTATTGCTTAATTTCCACATAGTTGTACAGTTTCTTTTGCTGTTGATTTCCAGTTTCATTCCACTACGATATGAAAGTTTACAGGGAATGATTTTAATTCTTCTGTATTTATTTAAGCAAGTCTTGTGTCCAAGGAAACAATCTGTTTTGGAAAAAGTCCCACATGCTGCTGAGAGAAAGGTATATTCTGTTGATGTTGGATAGAACACTCTGTAGGTATCTGTTAAGTTCATTTGTTCAATAGTATGGTTTAGCTTCTAGGTTTCTTTGATTTTTTTTTGTCCAGTTGACCTGTCTACTTGTGAGAGTGGGATATTGAAGTCTCCTAGTATGACTGTATCAGGGTCTATTTGGCACTTCATGTCCAGTGGTTTCTGTTTTATGTAATGAAGTGTATCTACATTGTTTGCATATATGTTTATAATTGTGAGGTCTTCCTGTCAGATTGTTTCTTTAATCCATGTGCAGTGTTCATCTTTATCTCTTCTGATCTGTTTTGGTTTGCCCTGTATGAGAATAGGACAGTACTTGTTTCTGGACTCCGATAGCATGTACTAGTAGTTTCCAGCCTTTTACCTTCAGTCTGTGTGTTTTTTTGTGGATGAAGTATGTCTACTGCAGGCAACAAGGGGTTGGGTTTTGGTTTTTGACCCACTCTGCCAGTCTATGTCTTTTGTCTGGCAAGTTAAGGCCATTATCTTTGAGAATAAATTATTGTAAGATTTTTACAGAATCCTGCCATTGTCCTGTTCTTCTAGTGTTCATCCTTTGTTTTTTATTTTTGTTACACTTTGCCTTTCAATCTTTCTTTTCTTCTGTTTTCTTTGGTGCTGCTATTTTCTCTGTCTCTAGTATTTGTTTTAACTATTTTCTGCAATGACAGGCTAGAGGTCACAAATTTCACCCCCATGCCTAGCTAACCTTTATATGATGCTGGGGAATTGAACCCAGGGCCTTGTGTAGTCAGATGGCCTCTAATGTGTCTTGTTCATACCCAAGCACTTAAACCACCAAGATTTACCTCCATCCCTGTTTTCTTTTGTTTTTACTTCAGTACTGGGGATCTAACTTAGGGTCCTTTGTGTGCATTCTAGGCAAGTGCTCTACCACTAAGCACCATACCCAGCCCCAAAACCTCTGATTTGGGGGACAAAGGGTGGAAGAGTTTACTGGGCCCTAAAGCAGGGCTTTCCAACTACATCCCAAGTTCTGATTGGTTGTTTAATTGATTTTGAGAAAGGGTCTTGTTACATCGCCCAGGCTGTACTTAACCTTGCCATGCTGCTGCTTCAGTTCCTGAAGTTCTGGTATTATTGAAGACTTCACCAAAATGTGAATTCTCATTGGGACAATGAAATTATTCCTCAATTTCTTTATAAAGCACAAAAGTGTTTTGAGAGCATATCCCGCTGGGGGAATTTAGCAGTCAAAGTAGTCAATTATCATGGGTGGCTCTTCTGTTTTTGCCTTAAGTTGCCTTAAGAAACACACAAAAGCCAGGCATGTAGCTCATGCCTGTAATCCTACCACTAGAGAGGCTGAGGCAGGAGGACTGCCATGAGTTTGGGGCCAGCCTGGATACACAGTAGTTCAAGACCAGGCAGGACTATGGAGCCAGACCCTATCTCAAAAGAAAAAATATAGCTAAATGTAAGATGAGAGAGGAATATTTTACTATTCCTCCTATAGATGCAGATTAACTGGCAAAAAAAAACTGATTAAAGGAAAAATATAGTAAGTCTTGCACATTAAAAATATAAATATAATTGTCATGGCTTGGGTCTGCAATATCTCCTCAAAGCCCCATTTATTTGGATATTTTGTATTATTGAGGAACCGCGTGCTGTTAGGAGATGAGACTTGGCCAGAAGGGAAGAATTATAGATATGTGGTGGGTACAGGTGCGTGGTAGATTGGGAGCATATAATAGATTAGGGGCATGTGGCACATTACTGGGCCTGTGATCTGGATGAAGTGGAACACTGGGGCTTAACCCAGAAGAGGTGGGACACTGAGGCTGGATCTGGAAGAGGTAGATCGCACAGATGTGATCTTGCAGGGTATGCTTGAGTGCCCCTTCCGCTCGACTTGGCTTCCTGTCTGCTATGAGGTGAACTACCTTCCTCCAGCCATGTTGCCACCATGGGCTTCTGGATTTCCAGCCACTCATAAATGGACCATGACCTTCTGGAACTATGAGCTAAAATAAGTCTTTCCTTACCTAAATTGTGGATGTTGGGTATTCTGTCACAGCAGCAGCAACAACAACAACAACAAAAAGTGACTAAGACAGAGACTGGTACCAGAGAGATGGGGTCATTGCTGTGACTTTGCCCAATGATGTGGCTTAGAAGCCTTTGGAACTGGTTTGCAGGGAGAATTTGGAAAGGTCTGAAGATGCTGGCTAGCGAAGCCTTAGAATGCTGTGAGCCAAGTTTGGTGAGAGATTCTGGTCAGAGCTCAGGAGACCACAATGCTGATAGAAGTATGCACTGGAAAGACTGGGCTCAAGGAATTTCAAGTGGGAAGGAGTAGCAATTGGTCTAAAAATCACACATGATATGTTGCGACAGAAAGTGTGTTGGCATTTTGCCCTTGTCCAGACACTGCCTGAAACTGAGATTAAGGGCAGTGGCCTACTCAATCTAGAAGAAATCTCAAGGCAACCCAATGTTCACACAGTTACATGCATATTGCTTGTGACTTTTAGCCAACTCTATTACAGAAAAAAGGGGAAAAATGATTTAAGAAGTTTTCAGTTTTGCCAGACTGAAAGGTCCTGCAGTGGTGAAGCAGAAGAACACAGGAAAATTGAAGAGATTAGCAATAAAAAGTAGCCAAGCACTTGGAAGAAAGACTATAAAAAAGATGCCTTGAGGAGATGAGATATCAGGAATCAGAAAGATCACATCCTTACCAATTAAAGGGTAGAAAGGTAATTGACTTTGCTTTGAAAAGCACCTCCCAGGGAATACTGAAGGGGTAACTAGGAAGGCAAATCCCCAAGTAATTCAGCTATCTATAAAGGCCTCAGCAGTGACTGTCCAAGGAGGCTAGACGGCTGCTCAAGCCAGTGGCCGACCTTGGTGTCATTCACATGGCACTGGCTTCACGGGCATGCAGAATACAAGAGTTGTGAGGTTATGGAGGCTTTCCCACAGATTTCAGAAACACGTTTTGGAGACCAGGTAGTGTTCCCTTGAAAGAGTAATGTGTGAAGTTGTGAAGTGAAGCTGAAACTTCACTTTGGAGACCTCGGAAATTTGGAGGTTCCAGGAGCACTGATAGTCTGCAGAAGAAAATCACAGGCTATGAGTAGAGTCAGTCCAAAAGAGAAGCTATGAAGGTTGCCGCTAGAGGCAATGCTGTAGGATCAGGGCCACCCAAACCCTGTGGAGCTCACATCTCACCACCATTTACCTCAGGTACTAGTCACAAAATTACAGCATTTAATCCTCGCTCTTCTGGGTTTAGAGCTTCTTTTGTTCTGAATGCTTTCTATCGTCTTATTTCTCCCTTTAGGAATGGGAAGGTTAAGTGTGTGACTTTTATTTTTATCAGAGCCCATGGCTAAGAGTTTACCCTGAGTCTCAAAGGAGACATTGGACTTGGACTTCTTAGCAGTGCTGAAAATGTTATGACTTTGGTAACTCTTAGAGAAGGACTAAATGCATTTTTGCATAAGGAGGTGGATGTGAGTCTTCTGGTGGTAAGGGGCGTAATGTTGTGGCTTGGATCTGCAATGTCCCCCCAAAGCCTCATGTATTTGGATATTATGGATATCTATAGAACCATTTGCTGCTAGGAGATAAGGCGTGGTCAGGAGGGATGGATTATGGACATGTGGTGGATTACAAGCATGGGATGCATTACAGGTGTGTGATGGATTGGGGGCATGTAGTAGATTATGAGCACATGGCACATTTCTGGGTATGTGACTGGAAGGAGTGGAACATTGGGGTTTAACCCTGAAGAAGCAGAATACTGAGGCTAGATCTGGAAGAGGTAGATCACTGGGACATGATCTGGAAGGATATGTGCTAGTTCCCTCTTTCTATTTGACTTGGCCTGTGTGTGCCTTGAGGTGAAATGCCTTTTTCCAGCTATTCTGCTGCCATATGCTTCTACCATTACTAGTGCCCATTAATGTACTGTGACCTTCTGAAACTGCTAGCTAAATCTTTCTTCCCTTAAATTGTAGATGTTGGGTATTCTGTCATAACAACAAAAAGTAATTAAGAGAATAATAATGTTTTAAATTGATAGAAGGTAAACTTTGGGGTGCAATAGAATCTTTTGCTACCATTACTTTTCCTTGAGAAACAACAGTGAATTTTTTTCTCCTACAATTATTTCAAACATCAAGGAGGTGCTCTCTATAGTTCTACCTTTTTAGGCTTTGCTTAATACATCCATATTTACTTTATTCAAGACATTTCATGTTTTGCTAGCTAATATAATCTTTCTCCTCACCTGGAATTCTTATAATCCCCATTCAGGTTACGCAATTTTCTCTGACACTTTCTCAGTTTCATTACATTATCCTTGAAGCATGTTACCCCCTGCTGCACAAGTGTCCATGAAGGTTCCTTTACAAGGGTTTCTGGGAACTTCTGATGGGTCCCTGCGTTTAGCCTTTTATAGCACAGCTAACAAACTATGCTAATGAGCATGGAGAAAGGAAAGATCTACAGCAATCCAAGATTTTGTTTTGAGATCATCACGTAAAGATTAGGAATTTTAACTTAACAAGGGTATTTTAAACATATTTGCTCCCCATTTGCCTTACTTTTACCTTATTGGAACTAATAGTTACTCTCATAGTTTTACAGTTGAACTCTGAAAACATTTAATGTCATCTGAAAAATATGAATGTTTCCCTGTGTACTACTTCTTCCAGGAAATTTATAAAAATGACAAGATTAGTGCCAATACCTAACTCTAAGGAAGCCATTTATACATCTCCAGGGTTTAGCCCGTCAGTTGCACTCTCTGCTCTGTATTTCTACCAATTTCTTTTGCAGTGACATCCTGGTAAATTCCTAACAGCTGGTTGAGGCAGGGGTAGGGAATGGGGAAACAGGGGAGCAGAGTGCATGATCAAGCTGTGATTTGTGTTGATTGTTGAGTTCCATGTGCAAAGTCTCCTACAATGTCTGACTAAACAAGCTACCAAAAATCTAGCAAAACTGATGCCCCTGGCTAGTAAAATTTTTTAAAAATTGAACGATGTGGCTTTCGACATTCCTGTCCTGCCTCCAGTACACCACTGCTGCTAAGTGGTACACTACACTGTCATTAAGTTGCAACATGACAGATGGTGAGGAGTGAGTGGTTTACATTAAACTTCCCTAAAAATATAAAATAATGGCATTTGTGGAGTTTTCCCCCACTGAATGATCCAATTTTTTCAACCTTACAAGAACTGATTTATTCATTCCCTTATAGAAAGAAATATAATTGAGAGAGTTACTTAGAGATTCCCTCCCCAGGAATCAGGGCATTTTTAAGACAAAGAAGGTGCATCGGGAAGTTTTCAGGCATTAAATCTTATAACACAGATTTCACTGACTTGTCTGCTGTGGAAGTTATTAAGGTTACCCATCTGAGTTACCCAAAGTGACATGCAAAGTGCCACCTGTCATGAATAGAAGCCACTGTATGTGTTAGACACAAATGAAATCAGGCATAAACTTACATTTTACCTATCTAGACTACTGACAGAAAAAGCTCTTCCTACTAGCCTAATGTCCAAATCACAGACATGCAACATGGTGGCTAAAAAAGACAGTCATTCCTGACCACTGTCATTACTACCAAAGCCTTAGCTTCAGTCACTGCCACGCTTTTCCGAGGTAGCCAAATCTAAGTTTGGAGTGAGAGGAAGAGGGAAACTTTCTCCCTCAGAGCACAAGTGCCATGAGCCCTAATCCTGGGTCTCTGCTTTATCCTGATGCTTTTGAGTGTGCTAGGAGCCGGGTGGGTGTCATAGTGGGCGGGAAGGGCCTGGCAAAGTCCTAAGAGGTGAGATGGGTTAGCAGAACAGAGTAGCCTGAAAAGAACAGTGGCCAAAAGGAGCCATGTATTAGTACATGAAGGTTATGTTAGCTAGCATCCTTACTTCTGAAGTTGGCCATGAAAGTCTACCCAATGAACTACCTTCCCTCATGAAACGGGAGTTGTAGCCGCAGAAAACCCTTTCCTAATGGGAAGAAAATGAGTTAAAAGTTAGTAATTTTCCAGAGAGGATTAAAAAAAAGTATCAATTTGTTTTGTAGGTGCAGTGGTCAGAAGAAACAACAGAAACACATTATCTGAAAGCATTTACACCACTTACTTTCTTTCCTCCTAACACTGTCAGAATTACTATTATTAAAAGGCAGGAAACTCTGTTTACTCCCTTGATCTGACAGAGTTGCTAGCAATCATTGCTTTTTTAAGTGATAAGAATGTTTTAACACAAGACTTTCTAATAAGCAGGAAAAACTAATAAACATAACTCAGAAACTAAAAACAGACAGTACAGAAATTTTTAAGTATTCAGGTAGTTTTTGTTGGTAACAATTTTATTAAAGCTTATATTTCTTCAAAACTTGGTTACATTTTTCAAGAGGCAGACTACTCAGGAAAATATGATCAGCAAAAGCCAAACAGAAGTTTCATAGGAATATTATTCTTTCAGTTGAGATTCTGGATATGTAGCTAGTACTAGTGCTAACTTCTAAAAATATTACCCTGTAGCAGTTGCGACTTCATGATTACCATATCTTTTATTTTGACAGTTCTGAGAGATAGTAGTTTTCCCCCCATTATTTTTATTAATATATATGTAATACATAGTATTTATGATGAATTTGGGTGTTTCGTACACATCTGTATCATACCTACTTCACAATCCCTTCCCATTTTCTACCCTCCCATCCCCTCCCTGTCCCTTCCCCCAACTCCGGCTATCACTTCATGTGGTTCCAAAGAATGTCTGTGTTCTGGGTTTTCCAAGTCAGAGAAACCATACAGTGTTTAACACATTAATCTTCTGCACTTAAGTCATTTCAAAGATAGTAGTTTTAACATGATAATATTAACTGATTAATTAGAGCTTGGACATTCTGGTTACATTAAGCATCAGTAGAACAGATGAACACATTCCATGTTTGGGCAGGACAGGAAGCAAACCTGTAAGACGAGCTTTTCTTTCCTATTGTTCTCATATTTTTCTCTGATTTATTTCCGGAACTTCCCTCCTTCTGCTCGAAAGCTAACAGGATTAACAACATACTTTGCCTAGCCCCACCAGCCCTGCTCCGTGTCTGCAGCGGGCACGGGAGGCTCAGGGAGGTCACGCGGCCTTGATTAGTGAACTGCATTGACACTTGAAAGATTTACTCTGGAAAATAAAGACCTCAAGGAGTGGTGCTGGAATTTCCTTTTCCAAAAACTTTTTCCTCTGCTCTAGGAGAAAATTATCTCTAAGTTGCTGCACTTTGTTTCATTAAAAAAATAAATATCTTCTTATAATCTTTAAAACCTCAGGGCTGGAGGTATAACTCAGCAGGCAAAGCACTTGCCTATCAAGGGCTAAGTTCCCAAGTTTGATTCCCCAGCACCACATATACCAGGCATGGTGGCACATGTCTGTAATCCCAGCACATAGAAGATTTGAGTTCAAGGCCTGTCTGGCCTACAGAGTGAGTTCAGAACCAGCCTGGACTGCAGAGTGAGACCCTGCCTCAAATAAAATAAAATAAAACTTCGATAACTGCTATAAAATCAACAATCTTTATTTTACTGGCCAAAGTCTATAGAGAGCAATCTTTAAAGACATCATTAATAATCACTGCCCAATGTACACAGCATAATTGCTTAAAGTCAAGTCCCAATCATTGCTTTAATCACCATTACATGTATACCCAGACCCTACCAAGATGTTCGGCACAAGAGGGTACTTACGTCATGTATAGTAAAGGAAAGAGTAAGCATCTGTGCAATCTCCCTATTGGCCGCACTCCAAACGTGGAAGAGAAAAACCACCACCTGTGAATATCTACATGATTCTGATGATAATATAATGACTTCATATAAGAAGAGATCAAGTCCATCAGGGATTATTTTTATCAGTTCCTGCATAGAGTGCTTTATTAAACAACCATCTAGGCATTCAACACAGCTGCCTCCCACAGGTACAACATCTCAGCACATGGCCATGTGGATGACAGAGAGGAGAGGCCCTCCTCAGGTTGTGGTCACATTATGGATGCTCTGAGATGGAAGGTGAGACCTTGGTACAGCTCATGCCTCCAGCTGTGTCAGATGCACCATGGGCTGGCCTAGAGAAGGCTCTGAACCTAATAACTACACAGAGTTGATGATGCATTCTGAAGACACCCCAAGACTGCAGAGTGCTTCCTAAATTAAAGAAAATTAGTGGGATGTGGGAGTGCACACGGTCATGGGAGACTGGGGCTGGCAAATTAGAGACTAGCCTGGATAATTCAGTAACTACATGAGAGATCCCATCTCAAAAAAAGATTAAATTCTAATAGTATTGTCAGTATGAACTATATTTATTTGTTTATGCTGCAGCTTTTTAAGAAATATATTAACTCTAAAATATGCACATTTCAAGTGAAAAGTTTTATGTGTTTTAGTAAAAATGTAGTTTATAATCCACACTTCAGTCATGTTTGGGAACCCTAAAATCTCATGATAGCTTCTGCAGTTGACTCCTGGCCCACCCCACCTGATCCCATCCCAGCAGCAGGCGTCTATTCACCTGTGTCCCACCCCTAGTACTTTTGTTTCTCTTTCTAAAGTTTCATATAAGTAGAACTCCCTAAGTAATTATTTTATAGCTGGCTTCTGACACACACACACACATGCATGTGTGCATGTATGCATTCACACACACACATGCACACATGTATTCATATTTTGTTCTTTCCTGTTCTGCATATTTTTCTACTCTCTGGCTAAACTAAAGATTTTTTATTCATTTGCATGTTCATGGGCATTGGAGTTGTGCTTCATTGTATTCCTATTCTAATATTTGATGTATAATAAATAATATCATATGACAGTAGTTCTATATCATAATTCAATTATTAGTTCACCGTGTACTTCATACAGATTTACTATTTCTTCTTTGTACTAGTCTCTGTTCTCAGTACTTGGGATATAAAACTTTGAAAGAAAGCAAAGCACCTGCTCTCATAGTGATTATATTCTTACGGAAGGATAGACGTGGTAAAGACAGAAATTTTACAGAAATTTAGATCATGCAAGTTGTTATGTAATATGCAGGGGTACAAGAGAGACTGGGTTGTTAGGTAATGGCCACAGTGCTTCTTGCTGAAAAGATGAGGTTACAGAGTTAACCATGCGGCTGTCTGAAGGAAGAGTAAAAAAAGCAGAAAAAATTTAATATAAACATAGGAGCCAAATGTGGAAGAGCATGTTGTAATCCAGCTTCTTGGGAGGCTGAGGCAGGAGGATCACAAATTTGAAGCTAGCCTGAACAATTTAGTGAGACCCTGTACCAAAATAAAAAATAAGAATGCCTGGAGATGTAGCTCAGTGGTAGAGCATCTCTGTGTTCAAGCCCCTAATGACACATATACACACACGTGCACGCACACACGCATGCACATGCACGTGCACACACACAAAAGCAAAGATAGGAGTGTGCCATATGCTGAGGACACTGAGGGGCTAGCGAGGTTGCAGTAGAGTTGGACAGTGGAGGTGAGGAGAGGGGCTGACAAACCATAAAGAACCTTGTACTTGATCACAAAGACTTTACTAAAGGAAAACTGGTTTATCAATACTAATAATAGCTTAATCATAAAGTTAGGGCAGATGTTATGACAAGCAGCATAGAGTGAACCACTATAATGCAAGATTGATGCATCGTGTAAATTACTACTTAGTGGGTCTTTAACATCAGAACCTTCATATATTTGCAGCAATAACAAAATTTCAAGGATAAGTACGCAGTACAATAGTATGAAGAGACTAACATGCCATCGAAGAGGAACATGATTAAGAAAAGGAAACATGGTTAAGTTCATGGGTTTGAACAACTCTATTGACTGAACTTGAAGTCGTCTCTCTCTCCGTGTGTATATATATGATTGGGACCTAAGAAATAGCAAAAGTAGGACTCGGGGTACAGTTTAGTGGTAAAACAATTTGAAGTTCAAGGCCTTGAGTTCAGTCCTTATTATCACAAGGAAAGAAACAGTAGGAGTACATTGAATAAATACTGAATCACAATATTAGCACATTTAAAACAATTCACAAGTTTGAGCCCAGCCCGGGCAACTTAGAAACTTAGCAATAGCCTCTCTCAAAACAAAACAAAAACAAATAAAAAAGGGCAGGGATGAGCTCAGTACAAAGGCCCTGGGCTGGATCCCTAATGCTACACAAATGCATAAATAAATAAACAAATATGGAAAGAATTCAAATTATAAAATCCCCAGTCCGTGATCACAATGCAATTAAATTTAGAAATCAACAAGAAAAACAGAAACAAAAAATTCCCACATAGTTTGAAGAACTAAAAATAATACGCTAAATATAGGAAGTCAAACAATAAGTGATAAAAATTTTAGGACTAAGCAATTACGAAAAGCAGAGAATGTGAGGTGAAGCTAATGTAGTAAGTAGACGGGTAAAGCCTTCGCTGTATTTGTTTAAAAAATAAAAATCTATCCAGGGAGAAATAACACAATCACACAAAGTAAGTATTACGCTGTCGAAGCTGAATGAGGACAGCGGGAATACAGTGAGCACAGCCAGAAACAGAATAATAAGAAACAAGGGTGACAATAAAATGGATCTAAAAAGTAAAAAGTGCCCCACTGGTTCGGTCTATTGAGTGCTGTCATTCCTCGTCGAAAAGGAAAGATGGGCTCACATGTCAGGAGAATGCCCTTCATGTATGAACGGGAACAGCCATGGAATCTAGATGAAGGCATGTGCCGTGGAACAAGCGAACCACCTGTTGTAAGAACTGAAACACCACTAGGAAGGTAATTATTGTGCATTCAGGGAAAAACACAGAGGCATTTTTAATACAGAAGCATTTTTTTAAACCACTGTCCTTAATAAATAGATCAGCATTCAATAATGAAAACCAGATGAACCACTCACTGCTTATTTTTGTTTTCTTTAGAGTAAATACTTCTCTGTCCTATTTCGTTATTTGTAGTAAGATTATATTCTAAACTCCAGATGACATCTTAAGGGAATCACAAATGAAATACATATTTCCTTATGTTCAGCAGGCTTAATTTCAACTCTACTTTTATGTTCTTAAGGTTTTTTTAAACAGGAAAAGGTTTAAGGTTGGTTAGTTCCTTAAAAAATTTCATTTTTAAAGGACATAAATCTAAATTTATGAAATGCCTCCCAGTAAAACAATCCTCTAGGGAAAGAGGCACATATTGAAGAGGCTTTTTAATATAGAATGAATTTTAGTAACTGCAAATTACTTCTCAATTAGGGAAAGCTGACACATTCTCCAACAAGGTGATAAAGACGGAATCTCAGAGAAGGGAGACAGCCAGGCAGCCTGCAGGTGTTCTGACTTAATGTTTCATCAAAACAAAATTTATTTGGGGAGAAATCATATAACCACACAATTACAAAGCAGACATACAAAATTCATTCAGTATATTCCCGTTTTAAATCTATACATACTCTCCAATTCAACGAGGCTCTTTTACTGAAGTTTTCACTCCTCAAACTTCTCCAAGTAGAGGGCCTTAATTTGAAAATGCCTAAGAGTATTCTTACAAGTTAAAAAAAGCACCAGATTTACAATAAAAAGATTGTTGCCCAAAATTTTTTAAATTTTATTTGCAAAATAACTGTTATGCATTAAAAGATTTGCTCATTTAGAGGAGGAAAATGCTGTACATTTTGCAGTGCTGTGAATATTCCAAAACCTCCGAAGTTTTCATGGTTTCTTCTGGGTATTTTCTTTCTTTTTTATAGGCATGTGAAGAGCACTGTGACGCAACGACACAGGCAGTGATTTGTTTGTGTGGACCAATGCTGAATATAATATTTAACTATGCTCATTAATGAAACAATCAGCATTAACATGGATTTCCCACGTGGGTCTGCAACTCTAGGGTGACCATTTTCACTCTGCTTTCACGTTAAATATTATCTTACTTCACGTAGAGTCTTTTCTTATGCACATCAGCACAATGGGTATTTTAGTTTACTCCGTGATTCATGGAACCTAGGACCTGATAACTGGTGTCACCATCTTAATATTTTCACAGCTTGCTAACACTCTGGTTATGGTTTGTCTTGGTTTGCAAACTGCTCTTCCTTTCTGCCTCCTATGACAACCTAAAGGACTCATCCTTCTCCAAGGTCTTATTTTCTACATCTACTTGGGTTGAGTATCAGTATCTGGACACGAGTTCTTCTTACATTTTGTTTACTAAAGGACATATCACTTAGATGTTGATTTCTCTGGATCCTTAATATGTATATTTCCATAGCAACCTCCTGGGTGGAATTTATCCTATGGCCGTTCCTCATCTATAACCCTCACAGGACTGAGTGGCACTTGGAGTCCATGTCTGATCTACCATCGTTAACCCCAGCAAAGGTGAAGTGATCGGTATTTTATACATGATGTGACCTGTATAAATACACTGTTCACACCTGTGTCTACCAGGGAAATGGGAAAAGGAAACTGTGGATGCAGTAGACACGCTAGGCAGGCTTACAGTCAAGCCTATGCGTAAGCACTAAGTCTCAACAAAACAGTTACAGATGAGTGATTAACTTTTTGGATGTTGTACTTGAGAAGACATAGGATCTGAATATTGCCATAACCACATGTAATATGTACCTGCTAAATCCATATATTTCAATTTTCAATGTGCTCAGCTAAACTTCTGTTCAATTTCTCTTCTGAACTAACTGGCATATATTTTGTTAAAAATTGATTTGACTGAAATGTATCAGTGCTAAAGTCAAGCAGAAGCACTCATAGGCTTATCAATCACTGTACAAAAAATGAGCAAATTGGAAGGAAGGCTGCAGTTAACTGCTTTTAGAGGGAGGATACATTTGAGTGAGGCATAAGAAATGCTTCTTAATGTTAGCAGGTGCGATGTCATGCCAACATGACCTCTTGGTATCGAGAGCATTGTGTATTCCCTTGTGTTGGGTGGGACCTGTGATTGTTCCTAACCAACAGACTATGGACAATATGCATGTGATTGTGTGCATATGGTTACGCTGTGTAAGACTGTAACGTCTTTTCCCTACGAAATACTCTCCTCCTCCCTTTGAAGAAGCAAGCCGCCATGTTGGTGAGCTGCCACATGGGAAAGGCCACGGCACAAGTAGAGGGTAATTTCCAGCTCAAAGCCGGCAGGAATCCAAGCTCTCAGGCTGGCATCCTGCTGGGAGGGGAATGCCGCCAGCAGCCACATGAGCTGGGAAGCCTGTCCTCCCCTGGGTAAGTCTCAGATGAGGTCACAGCCTCAAATGACTGCTGACATGCCGAGAGTAGCTCTGTGCAAACCTGAAGCCCTAAGCAGCAGATGCCACTAAATAGAGCACTATCCTCAGCACCATAGCCTGTCAGTAATATGTGCTGGTTTAAAGATGTGTTGTAGTTAATACTGCAACACAGCAATAGATAATGGATATGGGGGAGGAGTGATACGGATTTATGAGAGGAGGGTCTACTAGATAGAACAGAGGACAAGAGGACTTAGAATTTATGAGAAGTCCAATCCAAATCAAGGGAGAGAGATAACACAGGACAGGCAGAAGGCTTAGCTCTTGAGAAGTTTACTTATCACTTCCTTTGTAACTCAGAGAGGGCAAGAGTCAGAAAAAAAGACTGTAGCCAACAGCTGACAGGACAGGTAGCTCAGGGAAAGATAGTTCTGTTAGAAAAAGAACATACATAGTATAATTCATCAATTAATTGTGGCTTTTATGAACCTATACTGTATTTCATTCAGAAATATTCTATTGGCAGAGCCCAAATGTTAGCCTCTACCCCTATATCTGAATTGCAGAGGCAGTTCCTAGGAAGTCACCTAACTCTTTAACAGCCCAAAATAGGAGCCCAAGCCCAGAGGGCTGTGATCTGTGATATGTTCTTGATGTTTATACAATCACCTGGACCCATAGCTATAATTCTAGGCATCCAATCATGGGCAGCACACACTGTGATGTCTACTGAAGACAAACACAGTTTGAAAGGCCAAGAGAAGTAAGATGTCTCATTGTTGTTAGCCACAGCTAGACAGATAGGCCCTGTCTCCTGCTATGATAATCTAAACTCCATGAGGACATAAATTTTAATCCGGGCAAGGTGACACATGCCTATCATCCCAGCACTTGGGAGGCTGAGGCAGGAGGATTGCCATGAGTTTGAAAATAACCAAGGCTAGTGAGTTCAATACCAGTCTGGACTATAGAGTGAGACTTGGTCTGAAAAGAAGAAAAAAAGGAAATGTAACATTTTTAAATTGTTTGCCGCCTTATCTCCTTGCATGATGGTGGAACTCAACAAATATTTTCTGGATGAGGGAAGCAGTTCAGTATTTTCCTATTACTTATTTTCTCATTTTAAAAATGTGGTTGATAATCATAGTAGCAACCTGCATCAATTGCAAAGCTCAACTGATAGAACACTTGTGAAATGCCTTGAACACAACCTTGCATGCGGCCACTAGACCTAACTACCATGGGGTGCGTCACCTGTATACACTTCACCGACGGAACCTGTTTGGAAACAGAACAGAAGCATGTAGGCACCAGAATTTGTTCCCAAAACAGGAGACCCTTACCACTGGAGGCTCGACTTCAGGTTTGATTTTAGGGTCCCATTTAAGTTTAAACCATCAAGAATTTAATTTCAGAATAGATTTTGATGCAGAATTATACCTCTATAGTATTGAAGGAAATCCATGGATTAAAAGTAAATTTTGATATAGAAATTTATCTTAAATTATGCTTTTTTGTGCATCACAGATTTAAATTCTATGTAGTCCAAACTCGAGCCCGAACAGGAATTCCTTCTGACATCTCTATTCAACTGGTTGGAACACTTTGCAATTCTTTTCCAAAATTAAAAAGAACGGCTATCCCAAGTGTTGTCAAAGATACACAGCAACTGGGACTCTCATATACTGTTGGAAAGAGTGTAAAATGAGAATCTGCAATTTGAAAATTTAGTCTGACAGTTTCTACAAAGTTAAACATACGCCTACCCTATGACTCAGAAATGTAGAAATGCTCCTTGTCTTTTCTCCAACAGAAATGAAAATATATTTCCATAAAAAGGCATGCTCAGAAAAATTCATAGAAATTTTTTTTCTTTTTCTTTGACACAGTCTCATTATGTTGCTCAGGCTGGTCTCTTATTCCTGGACTCAAGTGATCCTCCTGCCTCAGCCTCCCAAATAGCTAGCTGACAGAAATGTTGCTGGAGGGTTCCCTTAGCTATCAGACTTCTGCAGTGGTGGCAAAACTACAGTCTCTTGTTGAAACTACAGTCCTGTCCTAGGTACCTTCTTCCTCCTGGAGAAGCCAGCCACATTCAGCACCTGTCAGCCGGCAGAACCACTGGCTCGCGGCCACAACCTGCGGCAGCTCAAGCAACCTAGATCTAGCATGAGCGGCCCCTCTGGGGTCCGCCAGGGTGGGCCCTCCGGCTGCTCTTTTTCCTTGGCTCAGGCTTGTCCCTACCCCGCCCCACCATGGCTGGAACTCCAAGAGCAGTCCACGCTCCTGAGTGAATTCCCAGAATACTAGTCTTTGTCTCTTTCAGGGAGTCCAAGTTTGGTGAAGAACTACTGAAAAATTCATCAAAATGGATAAACTTCAAAGCCATTCTGCTAAATTAAAAAAAAAAAACAGACACAAAAGACTAGTGATTCTGTGGCTCTGTGTGTGAGCTGCTAGGACTACAGTAACTAATGTCTAATGAAAGACACTGGAACAGTGGTTGTCCCTGGGTGGGTTGACTGGAAAGGACATGGAAGATCTTTTAGGAGATGCAAACATTTGGTACCTCCATAGGGGTATGGATTACATGAATGCTTGGCGATTGTCAAAACTCATTGAGCTGTTCCTTTAAAATATGTGCATTTATTTTACTGTATTTAAATTAGGTTTTTTTAAATTAAAAAAAATTAACTATAACAAACTTGGTTCAAATTGGACTTACAGTCACTCAACATTCAAAATATTTTGATTTTTATTGTGGCCAGTCAATCTCTGTTCATTTGAAACCTGACAGTTTTTTGAACCTCAGTTTGGGAATGAATGTATCAGTTGTACTCATCTTTTTGGTGATTGCAAAAATTAATCAGCATGACAATAATGAGAAATGCTATATTAACTAGCTATAGCTCCACTGACCATTGAAAAGTTATGGAATTACTCTCACAATGACATTTATTCATCTACATACTAGTGCAATATTCAATGAACAAGTTCATCCACCTGTAGCTTCATCTACCATTGATGGCCCAGAGAATTCTACATACATTACAAAGTCATAAAATCATAGATTGTTGCAGCCAGGAAAGACTTAAGAGATCCCCTAATTTTCAGACAAGAAAACGTCCTTCATAGATGACCAAGTTGCCAAGGTCAAAACAAGTCCCTGACCTAGACATCAGACAGACCCCAGATTACAGGGCACATCCCCAAGGCAACCCTGCCACCATCTTTTGTCTTCCCTGTAGTTTGGCCTGTGAAAGAAAGTCAGCCATTTTGTTTTATCCCCAGATTCTCTCTTTCCTTCACTGCTTTTTCTTATTTTAAAGTAATTCCCCCTGCTGCCAGCTTAGGCTAAGAATTTTAGTTAATGGAATAAAGGATTCTCTTTGATCCTGACAGAGACCTAACTTTTGCCAAAAACTAGGATTAACAGTCTATCCACTGCCTCTCTGCTCTCTTTGACCATCTGTAGGAAGCAACTTTGATGGAAGCATTTTATTCTTAGTACACAGGTTGGAGAAAGATGTTGAGGACATTTTACTAAAAATTCCAAAGAAGGGCTGAGGAAATGGCTCAGCAGTTAGAAAGCTTGCCTGGCAAGCACAAGGCCCTGGGTTCGATTTCCCAGCACCATATATGCTGGGTGTGGTGATGAACACCTGTAATCCTAGCACTTGAGAAGCTGAGGTAGGAATAGCGCCATGTGTTTGAGGCCAGCTTGGACTCCAGAGTGAGTTCAGGACCAGCCTAGACTACAGAATAAAAGCCTGTCTCAAAAAAAAGAACTTTCAATTTGATTGATAAATAATGACTGGTATGTGGTAGATGCAAAGTAAAGAACTAAACCTGAAACATAAATGTAGATTAAAAGTGAAAATATTATATTGCAATCATCTTTTCCCATTTTCCTATCAATTTTATGGCTTCTATACAACAAACTGTAAATCTTTGCTTCAAAATTTTTCTCTAAAAACATCTGCAAAAGCAAGTGAAAGCAAAAACAAAGTAAAATGAAATAAAGGACCTACTGTCAATGACAAGCCCATATTATATATTCACTTATTTTTGTATTTTTGAATATCTTGTTTACTGAGATGTAGTTCTTAGCACAAATTTACCTATTGAAAGTCCATAGTTGAATATTAAGTATATTCATACGGCTATTAACCACCACTATCATCAATGTTACAATATTTTTATCACTTCAACAGGTAGCCCTGAAGCCATTAACATCACTCTTCATTCTCCACAATCCCCCCAGCTCATCAACCACTAATGTATTCTCTTGATCTAGGTAATGTATTCTCTTGATCTACGAATAATACCTCTGCTAGACATTGACACAAGTGGCATCATAATACATTTATCCATTTGTGACTGGCGTCTTTCACTAAGCATGATGTTTTCCAGAGTCAGCCATGCTGCAGCATGGATCAATATTTCCTTTCTTTTTACTGCCAAATACATTCCATTGTATGGATGTTCTATTTTATACATTTTATTCATATGTCCATCAATTTGATGGATATTTGCACCGTTTCCACTTTTTGTTCATTCTGAATAATGTTGTATGGACTTCGTGGACCAAGTCTTGATGAATACATGTTTTCCTTTCTTTTGTATATATACCTAAGGATAGAACTGATTATGGTAAATCCATGATTGTGTGAGAAACTGCTTGTTCTCATAAGTGGCGGTATCATTTTATATTGCTACCAGCAATGTAAAGAGAGTTTCACATTTTCTACATCTTACCAAACTTGTTTCTTAGTGACTTATTCATTGCTGTGACAGAATACCCAACATCCATAATTTAAGGGAGGAAAGATTCACTTAGCTCACTTAGTCACACACACTCCGTTCATGGGACAGCTGGCAACAGTGGAAGCACATGGCAGAGGCTGGAGAGCTGCACATCCCATTGCAGACAAGAAGCCAAGTGTAGGCACAAAGCCCATCTCTGGAGACTCATGCCAGAATCCTCCCAGGAAGAAGCAGCAACAAGTTTCTTCTTCCTTCCTTTACTTAGCTCAAGCTGCCAGCCAGGATTCCCACAGGCAGAGTGGGTGCCCCCTTTCCCATTTCCTGGCCCACAAGTCAATAACAATACCTGAAATCCCATCTTGGGTGCTCTTTCCCCCAGTGTCTTCAAATTAACTCTTTAAAGGTCAAGACCCAAGCATCTACCCTTTCCAGCTAGCCTCTACTTCTTAGTAACACATAGTTCCAAAGAACGAGTCTTTGGGGGGACACCCAAGATCCAAACCATAGCAACCTGTTATCTTTTTTTCCTATTACCTATCATCCTTCTTTTATTTTTCTTTTAATTATATAGCGTATTGGTTTCTCATATAAGAGAAAACATGTGCTATTTAACATGATATTGACTTGTTTCACTTAACATAATAATCTCAAGTTGCAAATGACTGAAATTTATCCCTCCTCATGGCAGAGTGCACTCTCCTGGTACTTTTTTTTTTAAATGATAGCTCTTCTATTAGACCAAGGCAGTACCCTATTGGGGTTTTGGTTTGCATTTCCCTGAGATTAACAATAGTATCTTTTCCTATGCAGACTGGCAATCTGAGTATCTTCTTTGGAGAAATATCTATTTAAACCTTGGCTCATTTTTTTTTCACTTGCAGCGTCCTTTTATTATTGTGTTGTAATCATTCTTTATATATGTCCTAGATACTAATCCCCTATTAAACATCTGATCTGTAAAGCTTTTCATGTATTCTCTAGGTTATCTTTTCAATGTTTTTGATGGTGTTTTTTAAAGCACAGAAGTTTTTAGTTTGATGATATCCAACATGTGTATTTTTTCTTTTTTCTTTCTTTCTTTTTTTTTTTGCTTTTGAAACCATGCTACAGGAGTAATTACCAGATGCAAGGTTTTGAATACTTAAGCTTATATTTTCTTCTAAGTATATTAATAATTTTAGCTCTCACACTTAAGAAGTCTCTCCTCAATCTTGAGTTAATTTTTTTAAGATGGCATGAGGTAGAGTTCCCACTTTGCTCTTTTGCAACTAGATGTCTAGTTGCCCTGACATTGTTGTCTAGTAAGATGGTTCTTTACAGGCGAGACAAGATGGCAACCACGTGGGATTCCCTCACTTAAGGCTCCTCACAGGCCTATCCAAATAGTCGAGATATTAAAGAAGAAACTTAGTTTAGTGAAAGAAAAGAGCTCCAGGACTTAGAAGGAAAGTTAGAAACTTCACAGAAGCAACAGAGGCTTAAGGCAATAGACAGAAAATATGCTGCTGGGAAGCTGCATAAAGACCACCCAGGAAAGCCATGAGCAGCAGTGAGAGGCCAGACGCCAAAGACGCAAGGAGAGCCTGGAGATCCGGGGGCCACCGAAACAAATGACAGACAGGCAGCACTGAAGCCAGAAGAAGCAGTCCTACAGACAGTGCAAACTGCAAATGTTCTGTGAAACAGAAGCCACAGACACTAGGGACTTTAGGGACACTCTTAATTAGCAAGTGGGAAGGAGCAGACACAAGAGACAGTCATGAAGAAAGGAGAACAGGCCACAGACTTCCTGGATGGCTCAAGCCACAGGGAGCGCAGATTGCTGAAGGCAGAGGACTCGGCCTGAGGGGAAGGGGAAGAGAAGCCCAGGCAACCAGGAGTGGTTTGTTGAGACTAAGTGCTGAGGAGATAGATTAGAGGTCACCGGACTGTTAGGGCTCCTTTGGTGCCCAACTCCCAGCACAGAAGTAAGTGGGCTGGTGGCTCCTCCCATCCACCCTCATATGTATTCCGAGAAATGCTCATCTTGGCTATCGGGTTAAGGTCTCTCAGGCAAGACAGACTTCTGCAGATCTGGACATGAGAAAGGTTGGTTCAGGTTTCATTGGTGTATATGCAGCAAAAACTGAGCAGGGAATCTCAGCTGGCCACAGTCACCTGCTACTTCATTCCCCCCATGGTGGACAGTGTGACACCAGAAGACCTGGCTAGAGGTTACTTTTCAAATAATGCAGTGAAAATATTTGGAATCGTGTTTATTATTCTTTGAATGTACTTTGTGTTTGAGCCTTCTTGTTGTTGTTGTTTTTGGTTTTACTTTAATTTAGAGTTTTCTGCCTTTTAAAGCCTCTTTACAGACATACTTCCCTCTATTTTCACCTCTTTTTCTCCTTCTTTGTGTTACTTTTACCTAATTCCATTTACTTTCTGCTAAACTTCAGTTGAAAGTTATCTCACTTTTCTTTTTCTCTTCTACTCTTCTTCCTTCTCTTTCTTTTACAAAAAGAAACAAATATGATTCATCATAGTCATTACTTGTCTTGTTCTCCCTTTCCCAACCTCCACCATTCTGATTACTATTAATGAACTATCACTCTTAATAATATACAGCTGTCTAGTTGAGCCTATAAAGAGCTAACAACTTCGTGCAACTTAGTTATGCCCAGAATATTAATGCAGGCTTTACAATAATTAACAATGGTAGATAGTGTTGCCTCTTTTAGATCTTTTTGATAACTCAACATCTGTTTTTTCTAGAGACCTGTAGTAATAGTACAGATCACATTTCTAATGTTAAGAGTAGATTAGCTGTAGTGTTTAGCTGGTTATTATACACCAATAATTGTTTACCTTAGCTTATATCATTACTGATGATCCCTTTCTTACTATTAATAGCAGTGCAGTGGCTACATTAAGAGTTAGTGACCTTTAACAGTTTAGTTTACCTTAGGTGATTATTCTAAATTTCTCTTCTAATATTGATGCCATTATGATAAGTCAGTATTTGATTTGTTTAAGCTATATTAGTTGACCAGACTACACTTCTAAAGTTAAGAATAGAACACTTGTAGCATTTAATTGGCTATTATGATATGTCAAAAATTGGTTTGTCTTAGATTATACCATTAGTGCAGATTCAGTTCATCTGCTAAAGACAGCATAGCCACAGTATTTTTGTTTCTGGGTTTTTTTTTTTTTACCATATATACCAATAGTTGGCTTGTCTTTGCATCATCTGACATTACTGTGATTTGTTGTTATTTCCTTACTGAAAAGTTCAGGGAATCAGAAAGCAGTAGGAGGTTAACAACTAAGAAGACCCAAAATTTAATAGCTGAGTAGGTTGGAAACAGACATGAATATCAAAATATAAGCAAACTCAAGGAAACATGAAAGAAAGACATAGTCTGACTAAAGAAATCTTTACAATAGAGGTTTTTTTTTTTTAACTGCAATTCTCAGTAACAGAATAGGGAGAAAACAAGGCCACGAGACACCTGCAGGAAGATCTCCCTCCCCAGAAGCTGATATCATGGGCTCTGAAAGAGTGGAACTTATAGGAAAGGATGTCCCAAACAAGTGGACCAAATATTCAATCAGTTTTAATAAGATACATGTAAAGAAATTCAAGAGATGGTTAGTGAGTTTCAGAAGAAACTTACTAAACAAATAATGATACTAATTGCCAAAAATTTTATGGATTATAGAAGATATAAAAAACTGACTACAGGAGTAGAAAACCTGAAAAGATTGAAATCAATGATATGGAAAATTCAATTTAAAGCATCAGAGGCCAACTCAAGTATCATGAAGACAGAGTATTAGACCTTGAAGACAAGCAGGATGAATCAGATGACATATCCAGGGATAACCTCCAAATAACAGGACAGCAAGGTAGCTGGGTACAACAACTGCTGGATGGCTCAAAGAGAATGAACCTCAGAATTATGGGAGTGAAAGAAATATTAGAGAACAACGCAAAAGGTATAAAGGATTTATTCACTGAAGTCATGGCATCTAGTCATGAATCTAGCAAAACGGATGAATGTCGAAGCCCAAGAGGCATGTAGAACACCAAACCACCTCAGCCAGGGAAAAACTTGACCATTTCACCTCATAACCAAAATCTCAGAAGCTAGACTCAAAGGGAGGATATTACAAGCAGTAAGAGAAAAACAGACATTGTTGTCCCATGGTAAACTGATTAGGATTACTGTGGATTTCTCAACACAAGTATTAAAGGCCAGCAGAGCATGCAATAAAATCATTCATGCTCTAAGAGAAAGCAAGTGGCAATCCAGGCGGTTGTATCCAGCAAAATTATCCCTTAAAATTGAATGAGAAGTAAACATTTTCACGATAAAGAAAACTGAAATAAGTATGTGGCAACTAGACCAGTCTTGCAGAACATACTTTATTCTAAGACAGGGAGAATAGCAGTACGAAAGTACTCAGAGGAAAGAAAACATCAGAAGGTGGAGTATAACAGAAAGAACACCCCGTCCCCCAAAACAACACTAAAAAACCAACACAATGACAATATGTAGTAAATATCTTACAATAAATAGAAACTCTTAACATAAATGTTTTAACTCACCAATGAAAAGATATAGATAGTCTGGTTGGATTAAAAAAACAAAATCCAATCATTTGTCCCCTGTAAGAGCTACACTTTACCCCCAGACACCTACTGCAAAAGCAGTGGGTGAAAGTAAAAGAATGGAAATTAATATTCTATGCAACTGGAGACCAAAAAACAAGCAGAAGTAGCAATACCGTTCTTAGATACAACAGACTTCAAGCCTAAACAGATCAGAAGAGACAACAATGGTTGCTATACACTAAACAAAGGAGCAATCCAACTGGAAGATCTCACAATTATAAATATATATAATACCAGTATTGGTACACTCAATTTCATAAAACAAACAACTATTTGGCATGAATCGTCAAATAGAACCCAACACAATCATAGTAGGGGACTTCAGTATCCTACTTTCACAAATAGGGCAAACAGACAAAGAATTCAGCAAAGAAATGTCAGATTTAAACCACAGCATGGAATGAATGGACTTAACAAATATCTACAGTGTCCCATTCAGCATCAATTGATTATACCTCCTTCTCAGCAGCACACCAGACTCTTTCTAAAATAGACTGTATGCTTGGATGAAAGAAATACAAAAGAACTAAAATAATTCCTTATTTTCAGATTATAGTGAAATGAAACTAGAAAATCAACAGCAAAAGAAACTATATGAATACATGAAAATTTAATAATACATTGCTGAACAAGTGATGGATCACAGAAGAAATCAAGGAAGAAATTTAAATCTTCCTGTAGTCAAGCAACAGTGGAAGCACATCATACCAAAATCTATGAGACAAGGAAAGAAGTACTAAGAGGGAAGTTGAATGTACACATTAAAAAAAAGAGCATCCCAAATAAATAATCTAAGGATGGACTTCAAGGTCCTAGAGAAACAAGAACAACTGAAATCCAAAAGCAGTAGATGGAAAAACTATAAAGATTAGAACAGAAATGAATAAAATAGGTACTTAAGAAAACATAGAAAAGATTAATGAATCAAATAGTTGGTTCTTCGAAAGGATAAATACGATTGATAAAACCTAACCAAAACTCACCAAAAGAAGGGAAGACAAAAACATACCATGTAATCAGAAATAATAAGGTTGAGATCACAATGGGCACTGCTGAAATTCAGATGATTATAAGAAACTATTTTGAAAACCTGCATTTCAATCAATTCAAGAACTCAGAAGAAATGGATAAATTCCCAGATACTATACGTGATACCAAAATTGAACGAAGAAGATATAAAAACCTTGGATAGCCAATAACCATGGATGAAACTGAGGTAGTAATAAAGTCTTTATCAATGAAGAAAGGCTGAGGACATGAAAAATTCACCACAGGATTTTACTATACAGAATTCTGTATTAATTTCCTAAGCCTAACTAAATGGCAACAAGTTATTAGCTCTTAGTAGGTCAAAGTAGACAGCTGTATATTATTAATAATAAGACTGGTAAGGAGGGGTAGAAAAAAGAGGAGCTGAGATCAAAGAATTGTGAGAACACTGATCATCTTTTGTAAGAATTAGCAGCACAAATGACTCCCAAAATTCTAAGCTTTCCAAAAAAAGAAACAAACAAACAAGCAAACAAACAAAACCCCAGGAAACTTGAACACTGATCTGGCTTAATGGGAATCTGTCCCTGCCACAAAAGGCAGCATAAATATGTGTGCTCACAAATGTCCACAGGTAATTCAAGGAAACTGAATCACAAGGAAAAACACACCCTGACTCACTCCGAGAAGGTATTCACTTGAGAAATGTGACCTCAATGTTGACTTTCTCCTTCCTCCCTCCCTCCCTCCCTCCCTCCCTCCTTTCTTTCTTTCTTTCTTTCTTTCTTTCTTTCTTTCTTTCTTTCTTTCTTACTTTTCTTACTGAGTCAGAGTCTCTCTCTGTACTCCAAGCTGGTGCTGGTCCTGAACTCACTATGGCACCCAGGCTGACCTCAAACTAATGACAATCCTCCTACCTCAGCTTCCCAGTACTGGGATTACAGGTGTGCACCACCACACCCAGCTATGTTGTGCTGGGGAATCGAACTCATGGTCGAACCCATCTCACTGGGCAGGCACTTTAACAGACGAGTTAGTTCCTCCATCCCCTCAACTGACTTTCAACTAAAGCCAGAGAGAGGGACAGAGGCAGGTGCTCAAGTATCCTTGTCTCTCTGACACTGCCAGGTAAAACTTCTTTACATTGGAAGAATTTTTTAAAATTTTTATTGAATGTTCTATACTAAATCACGGTATAAAAAACCAGTTCATGTATGTATAATAAATCCACTGTAAGATCTGGGGCATCCCAGGCATGCCTTCAATCTTTTTGACCAAATATCTGAAAATTCTGCATAAATTCTTTTCCCACCCAAAATAGTACACATGTACACACACACACACACACACACACACACACACAC
>PVKB01003129.1:148729-222278 GCA_004027205.1 Ctenodactylus gundi | reverse complement strand
AAACCCAGAGGACTCGCGCCCTAAAGCAGCCGGGAGGGACATGGGTTCCTCCCCCAACTTCTGCTCTTCTCCCACTGAATTGTGCTATTCTGTTCCCACTTTTCACTGGGTCAAAGCCAGACTCTTGCTGCAAGTTACATCACTTGGAATCGCATTCTGCTCCCACAGAAAGGTCTTTGTAGCTTTTGGCTAATGCTAGCTTTTCCTGAGTTCGTAAATACCACTGATTACTTAGAATTGGGCCGAAAATCAAGCAAGGCCAGCAGCTTTCTGAGAAAACGAAGGGATCTTTGAAAAGTAGGGAAAAGAGCCTTTGTTGACAGAGACTTGGGACGTTTGTTTAGGCTCCCTTCACACTTAAAATCCCTCAGGCTTGAAGAGCCCCAGTCCATGTGATCTTTGCAGATCATTCTTACCAAAGTCAGGAGAGAATCAAGGATCCATTTAGACTGATGGTGTAGGGCCTGTTGGCTTGACCACCTGTGTGGGATTTGCTCCCAGAGTTATCTCCCAGTGTGTTCTGGGGAGAAATCCTTCTCCGTGTACGCAAGAAAGATTTATAGCCTATCCCTGAAAGATTTCGCTCACAAATATATTGGTTTTTTTTCTGTATCTATTCAAGCACATTTTTATTATTCAAAGTAATCCTTCAGTGGTTTTGATCGTGGAGTAGGTAGGGGTGTGGATGTGTGAGTGGGTGTGTCTGTCCATGTGTGCACAAATCCAGCACCTCACAAATTCTTGGTAAGCCCTGTACCATTTGAACTATCCCCTAGTGTCACCCATCCTATTCTGAACATAGTAAAGACTTTTTTTCATTTCAGAACTGCAAGTCTAACAAGCGAGTTGCAAAACTTATTTATAAAAAAAAAATCTTACATCAATCACTAAGCCTTTTTAAATAGCATTTTGTACTTTTGAGTTTCACTGTGCTAGGGCTGATACTCAGTTTCAAATTTAAGGCCTGGAGTTAATTTCCTGTCTCTGCTAGTGCTTAAATTTGGGAGGGGGTAATTCAGACAACTCCTTCTTTCTGCATTTTTCAGTGAGTCTTTTTGTTATAAAATTAGGCACTGTGATTTCTTACATGGCTTTTTAGATCTTGTGAAGGTGGGTCAATATGTGCCTCACTTTCAATTTGGTATCTACCTGGGAGACAGTCACTGGAGCAGCTTACTACCACCTTGCTCCTGATTGATTTCTGTCTTTTGAAATGTTTGCTTTTTCCTTTTTATTTTTTTCTTAACTAAAAGCATTATAGTGTCAGTAAATATCATAGATCAAGTTATGAAAGAAAATACTAAAATTATAGTTGAACTATTTCTTTATTGCATTAATCCTTTTATTTTAGTAATCCTTTTTCCCCATTTTTGATACTGTATGTATGCCATACACATTGGTTACATTGAGCTTGAGAATTTTGTGCACGTGTATATTACATAATTGCATATTTCCTTACCCTCCCCTGTTTTCAGTCTCCTACCCTTTCCTTCATCTCCCTGATTGCCAACATCTTGCCCGTTTGACTCTTACTTATTTGTATTTTGGGTTTCTCATATTAGAGAAATCATGCCATATTTAGTTTTCTGAGGCACTTCACTGAGCATAATTTCCATTTACCTATAAATGATTTAAATCTTACTTGTACTTACGGCACAGTAGTACTCCATTGTGTACATATACCGCATTTTTTTTTTGTATCCATTAGTCTGTTGATTGATGTTTGGGCATCTTCCACAATAAGCTTTGGTATATAAGTGTCCCTGTTTATGTTACTTATAATTCTTTTGGAAAGGTACGCAGAAGAGGTATTGCTGGGTCAAATGGAATACCTATTTTCAGTTCTTTGAGGAATCCCCATACCTCTTTCCACGGTGGTTTTACCACTTTACAGTCCCACCAGCAATATAAAAAGGTTCTTTTCCCCCACATCTTCACCAGCATCAATAGCTATTTAGGTTCTTGGTATATGCAGTCCCACTGGGTAAGAGGGTATCTCAGTCTTGCTTTGATTTGTATTGTTCTAATGGCTAATGATATTGGACATCTTTTCACATATTTGCTGTCCAGTTGTACTTCTTCATCTGAGAACTATCTATTCATTTCACTTGCCCATTTTTAATCGAGTCTTTGATTTTGAGGGATCTGTTTGGTTGTTTATATATTCTGATTATTAGCCTCCTGTCCAAGATGTAAGTGATAATATTTTTTGTCCTATTCTATTGGTTCTCTGTCTTCACTCGTTGTTTCCTTTGCCATGAAGAGCTTTTTTTAAAGTAACCCAAGTACCATTTGTTTAGTAGTTTCAGTATTTTTTGTTTTGTTTTTGTTATTATTTTTTTATTTTGTAACTACATGAATTTCCAAATTCTGTGACACATTAGAGACATGGGGTTTGGGGAATCAGTGAGTGTCTGTGTCTACCCTTCTCACAGGTCCACCCCTTTCCTAACTGACCATTGCCTCTCTTTCTATCCTGTCATTTATTTTGGGGCCTTTTTGTGCCACTTTGTGCATTTCACAAAAAGGACGACCGTTTATAGTCTGTCTTTTGTGCTTTGTCCATTTCACGGAGCATTGTTCACACGAGGAGGACCCATTTCCGTTCAAAAGCTTCATACTTGTCTTTATGGCTGAGTAGTATTTCACTGTGAAAAGGTACCACATCTTTAACCATTCCTGTATAGATGGGCAGGTAGGTTGTTTCCAGGATTTGGTTCTTGTGAATTGTGCTGCTATAAACATGAATATGCAAGTGTCTTTCTGGTACGTTGGCTTTACTTCTTTTGGGAACATGCCCAGAAGAATCTTTTACATTTGATACAATCTTATTTGTTGAGTCTGGAAATGATTTCCTTAGCATGGGGAATCCTATTGAAATTCTGCCCACACCTATATCTTTAAGAGTTTTACCAATTTTTGTCGTCCGGGGGGGTTCAGTTTTCCTGTTTTAATATCTAGGTGTTTGATCCACTTTAATTTGATTTTAGTACATGTCAATAAGTGTGTTTCTAGATTCACTCTTCTTCTTGTGAATAATCAGTTCTCACAGCACTGTTTATTGAAAAAACTAGCCTTTTGCCAGCGTGTCTTTTTGGCCCCTTTTCCAGTGTATGTTTCGGAACCGAGGGTGCTTGAGGATGAGGCCTCTGCATCCTCATTTCAGTTCCATTGGTTATCCTGCCATTTTTGTGCCAGTACCATACAGTTTTTATTACTGTCACTTTGTAATACAATTGATGTCTGGAATCATAATGACACCTACTTTTGTCTTATTGTTCAAGGTTGCTTTGGCCATTCTGGGTCTTTTTTGGTTCCGTGTGAATTTTAGGATTTTATTTTCAAATTCTGTGAAAAATGTTGGTGTTTTGATAGGAATGACATTAAATCTATGTATCAGTTTTGTCCATGTAGCCATTTTGACATCATTAATTCTGCCTATCCAGGAGCAGGGGATGTCTTTCTATTTCCTAATGTCCTCATTGACTTCTATTTTGAGCATAATATAGTTTTCATTGTAGACGTCCTTCACCTCCTTAGTTAGATTTACTTCTACATATTACATATTTAACTTTTCAAGTACCTACCTGAGATTGAGATTATTCTTCTCAGCTCTTCCTCAGTGAGCTCATTGTTAGTATAGAGGAGAGCTATTGATATTTTGTACTAATTTTATAACCTGCAATTTGGCTGAATTTGTTAATTCTAAGAGTTTTGTGATGGATTTTTTAATGTCTTCTATGTAGGTAATCATGTCATCTGAAAATAAGGTTAATTTAACTTGTTCCTTTCTAAAATGTATTTCATTTTCTTGCCTGATTGCTGTGGCTAGGGTTTTGAGTAATATACTGAATAGGAATGGTAAAAGTGGCCACAGTTACTGTGTTCCTGAGTTAAGGGAAAAAGTTTTTCATTTTTTTCCCATTAAGTATCATGTTGATAGTAGGTTTGGTGCAAATAGCTTCTATCAGTTTGAGTTAAGATCTTTCTATACCTATTTTCCTCAGATTTTTTTTTTCTTGAATGAGGTTGGATTTTGTCAAAGGCTTTTTTTGCATCTGTAGATAATTGTGTGGGTTATGTTGTGTATTGCATTAATTGATTTCCATATATTGAACTGTGCTTGCATCCCAGAGATGAAGCGAACTTAATCATGATGTATGATCTTTTTAATGACTTGTTGAATCCTATTCACAAATACCTTATTGAGGATTTTTTTGCATCTGTGTTCATTATGGAGATTGGACATTATGAAGATTTTATCACCTATAATTTTCTTTCCTGGCTGTTTTGTCTGGTTTTGGTATCAGGGTAATGCTGGCTTCCAGAAACAAGTTTGGCAATGGCAGTTTGGAAAACATTGGTAATAGTTCTTCTCTGAAATATCGACAGAATTCTGCGTGAATCTGTCCAGACTTGGGCTCTTTCTCCTTTGTAGACAGAGACTTTATTACTGCCTCAGTTTCCATGCTGGTTATGGTTTTATGTATGGTCCTTATGTCTCCTTGGTTGAGTTTTGGTAGTTTGTATCTTATCTATTTCTTCCAAATTCTCCAACTTGTTGGCATGTAAGTTTTCAAAGTAGTGCTTTTTAATTCTCTTGATTTTCAGCAGTGTCTGTTGTAATTATACCCTTTTTATTTCTAATTGCATTGATACGGGTTTTTCCATTTCTTCTTTGGTTTAGTTTAGCTTGAGATTTGTCAGTCTTATTCTTCTTTGATTTGTTGATCTTTTGTATGTTTTTAGTTTTAATTTATTAATTTCTGCTCTGATATCCATTATTTCTTCTATTGCTTTTTGGTTTATATTTTTAAATTTTTCCAAGACTTGAGGTATATTGTTAAATTGTATATTTGAGATTTTTCTGCTTTTTAAAAATGGTACATTCATGGCTATAAAGTTCCCTCGTAGCAGTGCTTTGTGAACCATACATTCTGATATGATGTGCTCTGTCATCATTAGACTCTAGGAAGTTTTTGATCTCTTCTCTAATTTCTTTTGTGAACATTAATATATTAGCCTCCATGTATTTGTATAGTTTCTGTAGATTCTTTTGCTATTGATTTCCAGTTATATTCTGCCATGATCTGAATGTATACAAAGAATTATTTCAGCTCTTTTGTACTAATTTAAATATACTTAATGACCTATAAGGATAGTTTGTTTTGTAAACTGTTCCATATGCTGCTTAGAAAATGTGTTCTGTTGATGTTAGGTGGAACACTGTAAATATCTGTGAAGTCCATTTGTTTATAGTGTGGCTTAACTCTGAATATTTCTTTGTTTTTTGTTGTTGTTGTTGTTGTTGTTTTGTTTTGTTTGTTTTGGTTTGGTTTTTTTGTCTAATCAACCTGACTGATAGTAGAGTCAGTGGAAGTCCTCTACTATAATTGTGTTGGAGCCTATTTGACCTTTCATGTCCAGTAGTTTTTGTTTTATAAAATTGGGTTCTCCCTATGTTGGGTAGCTATATATTGATAATGGTGACTTCTTCCTGTTGGATTGTTCCCTTATATAATTGTCCATCTTTGCCTCTTCTGATCTGTTTTGGCTTGAAATCTGCTGTGTCTGAGGGTAGCATAGCTCAAAATAATGGCATAAGAGGCCCCAACATGAGTGACTGGGTAGAAAGCGGGGCAGTAGTCAACTGGGAAAGGGTTGAACCTCTGAAAAAGGGGTGGTCATAGATGTTCATTGATTCCCCAGACTCCATGAATCTAATGTGTTATAGAATTTGGAATTCATGCTTGAACATATATCTATGTATGTATGTATATTTAGACAAGAAGATCGTTAAAATTGCTACATAATACAACTTATAAATTCCTGAATCATGAACCTCTCAATGTATTGAAGTCAGGGATGCATTTGAATTTTTTATTATGTACACTTTTTGATTTGCATGCTTTTAATGTATTTCTGCCTTCTTCGTGTACAACGCTGTTCAAATTATGAGTTTCAAATAATAAAGCAGAATTTCAGTTAGAATAGTGTAGCTAAACTTGCTTGTTTTTTGAGTACAGTTGCATGAAGTAAGGATTTTGATCCTTTTCAATCTTCATGTTTCTTTATGAGTAAAATGTGTCTTGCAAACAACACATTTTTTTAATTCAGTCAACAAAAACTGTATTTTTACCGGAAAGTTGAGACCATTAACATTATGTGTTATTATAGTGATACATTTACTACCTCGCTCTGATACTTCAGTGTTATTTGTTGCATACTTTTGTTAGTTCATTCTCCTCTTTATGCTGTTTCCTTTTCTCTGAGATCTTTGATGCTGTTCTTGTCTCCATATGTCTATCTTAAGATTCCTTTAAGTGTTTTTTCTGCAACACTGGTTTAGTGATCATGAATTTATTTAGGTTTTCTTCATCTTGAAAAATTTTAACTAGTCCTTGTATCTTGGAGGATAGTTTTGCTGGATTTAAAATTGAAATTTATTTGAGTATGTTTTCTTAGTACTTGAATGATGTTGCTCCATAATCTCCTGTCCTTTAAGATCTGTATTGAGAAGTCTGCAGTTATCCTGATGGGTTCGTCTTTGTGAGTTATTTTCTGTTTTTCTCTTGCAGCTTTTTGTGTGCTCTCTTGTTGTGTAAGATTTTGATTATAATGTGTCATGCTTGCTTCAGCAGCACATACACTAAAATTGGTGATAATGTATCATGAAGAGTCTCTTTTCTGGTCAGGGTTACTGGGTATTCTATACACCTTCTGTAGCTCAATGTTAATTTACTTTCCTGGATTTGAGAAAGTTTCTTCTATCATCTCATTGTACATGTCCTTCAAAACTTTTGCACTGTCCACCATATTCTCCTGCACTTCCATAATTCTGAGATTTTTTTTTCTTTGAGTCATCCATCAGCTGTTGGAATCAGTCTCTGTTTTGTCTCTTTGGTTTTTGGTCATCAATGACTCTATGGTCCAGTTTGTCAGCCTTATCTCCAAGGTCCTATAATCTGTCCTCAAGATACTCAAACCAGTTTTCCATTTATATGGGATATTTTCATATCCTGGGAATATTTGTGTCTTCGCTATAATTCTTAAGCTTTTTATCAATTAAGACTGCCATTTCTTTGATTAACTCTCCTTCGAACTTACTGAGCATCTCTTGCATTTGTTTAAGCATATCTTATTTGATCTCTTTAGCCAGTAAGTTCACTTGTTTTCTTTACTTCCTTTGTTATGCTATTTTAGACCTAAGTAATCAACTTCTGGGGAATCGGGCCTTTTTGCAGTGGTTTATTGCTTCATTTTCCCATGTTTCTATTACTGTGGGTTGTAGATCAAATAGTGTTGATGGACTCTGTCTCTACTATGCAAAGTTTTCTGTTTGACTGTTTCTTCCCTTGAAATTTATTTGAGCTTATTCAGATTTTAGTATTTGTTTGTTTATGGCTTATTCAGCTATTAGTTTTTGGAGTGTTCTCAGTGACCAACCTTCTGCTGGTCACTTAATCTCCTCCACTTTTCAATGAAAGAGGAACAGATGAAAAATTGCATGTGGCCTATGGACAAGATATTTGTTGGCCTATATTGGAAATCAAGATCAATGTCTATGATGTCTTTCACAATTTGAATAACGATTTTTAGTAATATTATAATCTAAGACTAACAGATTTTTGCCAGAACCTGCTATCCAGATTAACACTACAACTCTTCTACTCTTAATATGAAAAGGTATAGTCCACACCCTTGTTGTATATGTTTTCCCTGTTTTATTAATATGCATATATGTGATACATAATGTTTACGTTGAACTTGAGTATTTTGTGCACATATATATCATGGCAGGCTTACAAATTCTTCCCCTCTCTATTTTTGACCCTCCCACACCTCACCCTCTTCTATAACTCCCACTATACCCTCCCCCAGTTAGTTCTATGAAATAACTGTATTCTGGGTTTCCCATATTAGAAAAACTGTTTGATAGTTAACTTTCTGTGTCTGACTCATTTCTGATGGTCTCAAGTTGCATCCATATACCTACAAAAGCCTCAGAACTTTCTTTATAGACAGGTATTACTCCATTATGTACATATATCACAATTTATTGGGCTGTTGATGAGTGTTTTGGTGTCTCTCTCATTTTTGCTATTGTTAGTTGTGCTGCTGTGAAGATAGGTGTGTGTGTGTGTGTGTGTGTGTGTGTGTGTGTGTGTGTGTGTGTGTGTAATATATATATATAGATTCTTTTGAGTTTTTGAAAGATTCCCAGAAGAGATACCACTGAATCAATGGGGATATTTATTTTCAGCCTTTTGAGGAATTTTCCATACTGCCCTTCATAGTGATTATGCCCATTTACAGCTCCACCAGCAGTGTGAGAGGGTTCCTTTTTCCCCACAGCCTTACTACCATTGATTGTTGTTTGATTTCTTGCTATACACCATTTTCTCAGTGGTTAGATGATATCTTCGTGGTGTTTTGATTTGCATCTATATAATGGCTAAGGATGTTACATGTTTTTTCATGTATTTACTGGCTATGTGAACTTCTTACTGTGAGGATTCCCTATTCTTTTGCCTTGCCCATTATTTAATTGGGTCTTTGAATTTGAGGGGTCTGTTTTTCTTTAGTTCCTTGTATATTATAGTTAATAGCCTCCTGTCTGATGTATAGGTTACGAAATTTTTTTCCCATTCTATCAGTCAGCAACAGAGTCAATGTGTCTATCTAAATAAACCTAATACTGACTTACCAAAATGTTCCACTAATATTAGTATTATATCACCGTCACTAATAAAATAGTCCTCTATATTGCTTACCTAGACTAAACCAAAACACCTGAAGTATCAACCCTTAATCGGCTCTGCCCACTGTGCCTTCATTAACACTTGGAAAACTATTCATATCAATCATTAAACTTAATATATACTAGCTATAATAATAAAAATAGGAAAAAGAATATATAATAAGATATCAATGTATATAGTCATTCCACTCTTAAAATTATAAATGTGATTTAGGGGCTGGAGGAGTGGCACAGCAGTTAAAGCACTTGCCTAGAAAGTACACAGCCCTGAGTTCGATTTCCCAGCACCACATAAGCTGGGTATGGTGGCTCATGCATGTAATCCCAGCACTAGGGAGGGTGAGGCAGAAGGATTGCCATGAGTCCAAGGCCAGCCTGGGCTCCATAGTGAGTTTAGGACCAGCTTGGACTACAGAGTGAGACCCTGTCTCAAAAAATAAAGATCTTTGGAGTGTCACTTAACCCTTGTGTGCCTAGAGACTAAAAAGAACTTTCCTCTGGGGGTATATGAGGCACCTGGAAGCCAGTCATTCCGATTGGCAACAATTGAGTGTATGTCTGTGCCTGGCATATTTCATTTGGGAAAAAAATACGTATCTTTAATGAGAAGAAAGACAGGAAGCAAATGAGGAGCGAGGAAGAATTAGAGCAGGTAAAAAAGCAAGGGCCATATTGCAGCAGCTTGGCCATTAGGACTTCCTAACAAGTTAGAGACTTAAACTTGGAAGAGAGAGATGAAGGGTGTTGAGGTCCAGGACCTTCCCCAGAAGAAGGGCTGCGATGCAGGCTGGGAGCCTACTCAGAGGACCAGGGCTGCAGGTAATGCCTGGAGGTGAGGGAAGATACTAGGTTTTTATTCTCACAGACAATGAGGGCACTAATCTTTCCTAAGTTTTTCTCTTTTTTTTTTTTCCGTGCTTAAGCAATATGAAAACATTTTCTAAACTATCCCACCATCATAAAGCCTAGGGAAAGTCATTTAGTTTACTTTGATTTTAGTCTGCTGAAATCCCAGAAAAGATTGCATCTTCTTTAATCAGCATACCTATGATATAGTATTAAATGCACAGTGCTTAGAAATTTTGGAAAGTGATACAAACATCTGGAATTACTGTTACTACTGTAGTGATTTCAAGGCTCTGATGTGCTCACTGGTCTTCGGGCTTCGGTTGAACGTACTGCCCTCTTTACTGATGTTCCTCAGTTCATGTTGGTGTGTCGGAGCCTTAAAAGGTCAAAAACTGTGTTCTCTGTTTCTGAAGTCCCATTTGTGGTGATAAGTCACTTGTCAGATGCTCCTCTCACAACTCCATATGAAGGAGCACATTGAGTCTAGGCAAATGTATCTGTATCAAATGAGGTTCATACTACTGCAGTGAACATCAGTTCAGTGGATCTGACAAACTTCTAAAGAAATACATATCATGTCAACACTACAGAAGCTGTAGATCCATCATGGTATGAAAACCTGTATAAAATCCTTATCAAAACCTTACCAACAAAATACTTTAAAATAGTGCTTAGAAGTGAGAGCTGAATGGTACTTTTTAACTTGGTTGAATGTAATTAATACTGAACTGAGAGGTTCTCTCTAGGATTTTACATCGGTTGTTTGGTGTATCCGTTGGTATGAAGCAACCAAAGAACAGACTTGGAAAAGAATAAGAAAATATTGCATTGGCTCTTTGCCTCGTTCAAATGTGAATAATCTCTAAAAATTTGTAATATTTTCAGAGATTTCTTGTCACAGTTCACAACAAAGGATGACGACACAAAAACTGCTCATATTTTGTCTCTGGGATTAAGAGTGATCTGCAGGTGTCTGCATGGGCTCACTCCCTGCAGGAGGGGTGAATTGGCCCTATAGCCCCACGCCGATGTCACTCCCCGTATTTATTGAGGGAAAAGAAGACGTACAGTGAGGGGACATGCTGAGAGCAGTGAGTCGTTTACAGAGAACTTTTAGAAGCAGACACAGAACTTACACAATAGCTCACTGAAGTTACAGCATGTACAGGTGGAGATAATAAAGTTACAAGGCAGGGCATATTCTTACCGACCATCTCAATTATTGGCATATGGGGGCATATTGCTTGAGGTTAGCATAATCATGATTTACATCTTAAAAGGTCAATGTTGAGGCTGTATAGAGTCCTGGATAACTTGGGAAGAGAATTAACTCTTAAGGTCCCACAATTTTCTCTACTCAATCCTGAAAACTCTTATTATACATAATCATTGTAAGCTTGGCAAGTTCTTCCTTGTATCTGGCCCAGAACATGTAAAATTTGAGTACCTTTCTTTTCATCTGTGCAAGTGGATAACAGCTTCCTAGCCTTTCCAATAACAACCTTCATGTACTGGAAGATGGTTATTAAATCACCCCCAGCCTTCTCCCTTTAGGCTAAGTAATGCCTTTAACCCATCTTCCAAGTTTCCACTTCCCACTCCTTTAATCATCTCTTGATGTTCCTAAGCTTTTCTATATCATTCTTTAAATGTGGGTTCCAAAATGGAACACAGCATTCTAATAATAGTCTCCCCATTGACTGAAGTCACTTCTCAGGCAGTCACATTATTGTCATCCACATAGAGAATCCAGCAATTTTATCAACATCTAAAAAAGACAAGATTTCACACTAAAAGTCCCTTTTACAGAGAACTTCAGTGAACTGTACCTACATTTGAGGCTGAAGACACTGATTTTGGAATACGACGTCTTTAGCAAAGCAAGCTCCAGGTCTGTTCTAAGACACATGTGCAGTCCATACACTCCCTCCTGCCTCCCCTTCTGGGTTCAGCAGCCAGTGTGGTAGCACAGGCGCTCTTTCCCAAGTATTGTTTTCTCCTAGGCAAAACTCTCTTGTACTTCATTTCTGTCAGTAGCTCCATGTCTAAATCAAAGTACATGCTGTGATGATGAAATCCCTTGGAATCTCACTTCCTCTCCCAATGTTTGTTTGCTTTGGAACAGAGGTATATGAGACAAGGGGGTATTGTTTTCCATATCTAATCTCACCAGAATCACAGAATGGGGAAGATGTCAAAAATGGTCCAGAAAGCACAGGAGAATAAACACACGTTAGTTGCCCAGTGCCTGTCATTTAAGAGAGGTGCAGTGTGTCATTGAAATCGTCTTGATCGTGTACCATTACTATTGTTTGGGCTTCGGTCTGCTCATTGGTGTGACCTCTCTCCACTTTTCCTTGTCTTCCTTACAAACTTAAATTCCTTGGGTGGAAATGTGGGGAATTTTAGAGCCATGACCATCAGTTGAAGTAGATCTGTCTAGAAGTAGATCTAACCAGAGTTCCATTGCTTACTTCACCAGCCTTCTGCTGATAAAGCAAAGCTCAGATCAGGCTCCCAGATGGTTAATTCTTTTGTCAGCCTCTACAGGAAGCAGCATTGGAAAACATGGTCTTGGACAGGTGCCATTAGCACGACTATCTATATAGGTATAGATAGTTATCTATATAGTTATAGGGGTCTTTTGATATGTGATCCAGAGATTTGCTGATAAGTGCTAGAAATTTTGATTGTATTTTCCCTCTCCAGATACTGGAGCTCTTTAAGCGCTGCTTTGTAGGTGATAATTATCCTTGTATTTTTGAGAGCGGTATTGTAAATTTGCATTGTAAGCAAAATTCATGAATACCTGGGACGTCACATTTGGGATAATTTATTAATGGGGTCATTCTAATATAATGGATGAACTACAGCTTAGCCACCTTTAACAGTGAGATACAGTCTTGAAAGTGCCACCTGTGTCCTAGAATATGTGTAGGTTCCAGAAAGGTACATTTCCATGGACTCTGCTCAGTCCCTCACTGGAAGTGATGTGAATTTCTCGTTTGCAATCTGAGTAATCAGTGGGATACCTGTGCATAGTTAAAAGATGGTTAGTCCATCCCCACACCACATTTTTGTTTGGAGTAGGTGAGTGTCTTGGGATTGAACTATAAGCATTCACACTGGACCATATCCTCAATGTTCCCCCTGCCACTCACTAAGGTCACAGAATTGCCCAGGATGAGTGTGTGCCACCACATCCTCCCTTTTTTTTCCATTCTTTAATGAGGTTCAGAATTCGAATGAAGTAAATAAAGATGTTCTCTTCCAGTTTCTTATATTTGATGACAAAAGTTATAAGCCTGGTATACTCTTGCATTAAACTTAGAGTAATGCCCAAATACCCATTGTTCCTCCCTGCTAAGTGTATTCTGGGTTAGAGAGCAGTGCTACCCTGACTTCTCTGTTTTCTCTTTCTCCAGTCTAACAGGCAGCCAGCCAAGTTGAACCTCCTTACCTGCCAGGTGAAGCCAAATGCTGAGGACAAGAAGTCCTTTGACCTAATATCACGTGAGTCCTTAAAAAAAAAAAAAAAAAACCTTTTTTTTTTTTTTTGGTTACTGTGGATTCTAACACCTTTACATTTTTATTCTCTGCACATTGAAGCAGTAGCTTTTCTGAATGAGACTCAGAGCCATTTAAACAGCCTCTTCTTACTTCTGTATTGACAACTCTAGGAAAATCCCTTTGGTCTTTTTTTCTTTTATGAAAACAAAGCATCGCTGTGTTGCCTAAGTTGGCATCAGAGAAACACTAGGCTCGAAGCAATCCCCCCTCAGCCTCTCAAATAGCTGGGCCTACAGACATGTGCCAGGGCACCCCACTTCCTCAGGTATCCTTATGTATACCAAACTCACTGGCAGTGAAGGAATAGCAGTGTTGTGTCTGACAGTATTTAGAATAACAGTAGGATCCAAATTTGCATGTTGGGTGCAAGTATACAACATTTTTCTCTTAGAGAGTTATTTCTAAGTATTCCCCCATTTTTCTTCTAAATATGCTGAAATATAGCTTTGATATGAGCTATATGAACTGGTTTTTTTAGCCCATATATGATTCTAGCATGCACCTGTAGTTAATAAGCACTGGTGCAGACCAGGGAATGCAGATGTTTTCTCTCTGCCATTGGTTAGTTTGGCCAGTTAACTCTCTACAAAATCAGGCTGCCAAAGGAAAAACAATGTCCCTGCTTCTGAAAACTGTTTTCACATTTCATAGACTGGTATTACTATATCCCTGACTCTTTTACCCCAAAGCTCATTGTTAGCTTTTCTCTTGCTATGAGATAATGTAAGGAGAACCCCATAACCACTCTGCAACCCCCAACTATGCTACCCACCCCTCCACCCCCACACCTCCCATCCCTCTCCAAGCCTCAGGCTGCCTTCTCACAGCATGCAGCAGCTGGGGGAGAACTGACTCCTGTGGATGCACTTGCTGGCCAACACTGCACCTAAGGAAATAACTTTTTGTGTGTGTGTGGTACTGCGTCTTCACGTCGAGCTGTATCCCCAACACATATTGAGAAAGAGTCTTAAGTTCCTCAGATTGGACTCAAACTTCTAGTCTTCTTGCCTCAGGCTCCCAGAGTGCTAGGATTATGAGATGGTTTAAGGAAATGGATACCACTGAGCCCATCCAGGACCCCTCCTTCCAAATGGAGAGGACAGCAAGGCCAGGGACATTGCCCTACTCTATGGAAATGCTGTAGCACCAGCCTTCAGCATGGCTCCTTCTCTGTCCACCCAGCCTGGAGGCCAACAGCCAAGAGGATGACCTGTGTATAGAAGCACAAAATACTTTCCCACCCTTGAAATACTCTGTACACAGTTGTGTGATCAGAAGCTCACACCTCTAATTCAAGAGATGGAGGCAGCTATGAGACTCTTTGGGTGGAGTGTGAGCTGGATGATACAGCATCTGCGAAGTTGTGATTCCCCGTGATTTTCATGACCAAGATTTCTTGGGTTACTGATGAGAATAAGATACAGAAACTTGAAGTTTTGGCAGGACTTGAAAAAGCCAAGACCCCTTAGATTTGAGAGCCAGTAGGTTATTACTGGTAGTAGTTAGTTGTTCAATGTCTAAATGTGCTGGGTTCTTTTTTACATTATTACTAATTGTCACTAAAGCCGTATCAGTTTCTCATTTTACATAAGAGAAAAGAAGAGCCAGACAGTTATTCAGTTATTCATATAGGGTCACAAAGCAATAACATAGGAACTCAACCGAGGCTCTTGGGCTCCACTATCCTTGTGCATTGCATTCTTTCAGGGAGCAGAAGGGTGTGAGTGCCTAGCATGGAGTGTTTATGTAATAAAGGACTCTGTAAACATTATTCTGGGCTAAGTATGTTGAAACATTCTTACAGATCTTGAGTTGTAAAAAAAGAGTCGCCTGAGAGACCCCCTCCCCAAAATATCCAGGTTACACCTCTCCTTTGCCTTTCCTCCTCCATGTCTGATTCAGTCAGAGCAGCCAGAAATCTGAGCAGAGTGTGCAGAGCTGCCCTGCAGGCGGAGTATGAGATAAAGAGATCCTTTTTACAGAAGAGATACAGGGGCAGGAGCAAAAAAAAGAGAGAGAGATACAGGTCCTTCACCAGCTTGTGACAGGCCATCTGTGATGGACAGGCACACCCCCTTTCTCAGGATCTAAAGAGATGCCTCATACTTGTGGGGTTTTATTGTATTTTTCTTGTACCTAAGAAAAATAAGACTGATAAATTGTTTAGCTGCTGAAATATAATGTTGTAAAAATAAAATATTAAATACCTACTTTTGTTGTGTTTTCCCCCAGGAACTTTTTTATACTAGGGACGGAACTCAGATTGCAGCGTATGCTAGGCAAGAGCTTTACCACTGAGCTAAGTCCCCAGCCTTCTCGGGAACTTTTAAAATCTGCTTGATACCTGAAGGCAGTCTCCATTCTGAAGTTGCATTTTTTTCTTTTTTGTGTTTTAGATAACAGGACGTATCACTTTCAGGCAGAAGACGAGCAGGATTATGTAGCGTAAGTTGTTTTGTTGTCACTGCACAATGCCTTAAATTGGAAAAGCAGACTCAGGACCCACTGCTGGTGGCTCACCACGCCTCTTACCCTCTCTGGCCTTCCCGCCTTGCCCTTCTCTCTCCCTGAGGTGCTCTGTCATGTGTGCCCTTATTCTTCCTGCAAGACTCAGCTCAAGCCTTACCAGTTCTGGGCCACTCTGTCCTCTCTGCCCACTCCGTGTGTCCTCACTCCCTAAGGACCAGGAGCCTCTTGGGGCAAGGGCTCTGCCTTCTCGTCTTTTAAATCACGTCGTCTGCACATAGGAAGGGCGTGCTCAGTGGCTGGGGACAGGATCATGAGGTATCTGCCCGGCCGGTTGGCTGTCCTTGTGAGAGGAGTGGCCAGCCTAGCCTGGAAGGCAGAACACTGGCAGGCCCTTTGTCCTGCTAGGTGTGGCACAGCGAAGAGAACCCCGTGCAGTGGGAATAAGCAGGCATGGTGTCCCTGCTGGTAGTGGACCTGTGCCACCTTCCTTCTCTCCTTTCTGTAGCCTACATGGGCTGCTAATAGTGGTAGGTGACTCTTACATACATAGATACTTAACAGTGGTTTTAAACTAAACAACCCTTTTTGTGGTATTCATTTTTTTATTTCTAATACCAGTTTGGTGTAATTTTGACAGTTTCATGAACTATTAAATTTCATGTCCCATCCCTCACACATAATAATTATTTTCCTTATATCCAGAGAGCCACAGGATACTGTTCACGTTCATTTTGCCATATATTCATTTCTTCCTCCCTTCTCCCTTTGTCCTTCACATGTAGGCATATACACTGGAGTATTCTTTCCTGTCTCAAGAAAGAAAGATAATGGGAACAGAAAGAGAATAGGAAATGGGACAAAAACATTAAATGTTGAACAGAAAAGAATGCAATCTGAGAAAGTGAGGAAGAGTAAAGTTCACCCATCTGGTAATTCTCTGAATGCCACTAGATGTCACGAGCTCTGCCAAGCACTGAGACTACAAAATTAAATTAAATGGTGCCCCATCCTGAAAGAGGAGACAGACAGTATGACGGTGCACATGCTGAGTGCAAGGACAGGGGAGGCTTTGTGCTGGGGGACACAGAGTTAATGCACACACGTCTCTGTTCAGTGATGACTTCCTCCCTAGTGATATAAGCCTGAGCTAATTCCAAAACTTACGTAGTTAGCAATAGGAGGAAGCAAGGGAATGGAGTAGGAACGGACTGGTGCCTTAGTATCAAAGGCGTAGAGCTGGCAGCCTTGGTGAGAGGACCCAAATGACAAAGGCCATGTCAGAAAGGCTGCCCCTTCCACCTACACATTCAGACCCAGGGGGTATTGAGCCCATGCTGTGCTATGGATGCCTCCTGCCTTACCAATCCCACAGCCCCAGGAAGTAGAGACTTTCGTCTCTGGTTTGCAGATGAAGGAAGGGCTCAGTCAGTGCACCTGGAGTCACAGTCCTGGTAAGCTAGGATTTCAACCCACATTGAATCCCAGAACCACCTCAGAATATGGTTCCTTTTCTCTGTCCTCATTCTCCCTCATCAAAAGGTGGAAGACATGTGAGACATTGTTGAGGCAGGGCGGCATCCACTTTGCCTTTGCTCCCTTCTGCCTCCAGTCCAGGCCCTCCAGTGCTTGTTTACTCTTGTAATCTACAGGTAATCCAGTCCCAGCTTTCTTAGAGATACTGGTTTCCTGATGTGGGGAAGGGTTGCCTGATCCGTCCTGAAATTGTCGCACTTGACAACTTCCATCTCTGGGTGCTGGGCTGAGGGGCTGCATCTGGAGTGACGTGGCAGGTAATGGTGGTACGCAAGGCAGGTACACTACCCTGAGGAAACCTCGGTGCCTCAGTGACCTCCGGGTTTTCATAGCAGCAGGTGCACCGCACTAGTGAGTTTATTCCCCAGGTGTAAGTATCCAGTGAAATGAAAGAGTATGTTCCTTGTCACTGAGGAAGGATGCGTATACACTAAAAGCGGGCTCATGATTAAAGTTCAGCAATTTGACCTCTCATCTAGGTTCTCCTGCCGGTGGCCTCTCACCCGAGGCAGATCCCCTGACCTGGGTCTTCTCATCAGTAGACAGACAAGGTTTGGCTGTGATTAGGTGGGGATTGTGCGTCTCAGTAGCAGGACTTCTGAGAGTGTGAAGCCTAGCCACGGCAATTTTTTCTTTTCTCTGGAGAGTCAGAGTGACTGTGAAAGTACTAAAATGTACTTATATATTACATTGCTTCTCATACTTTTTTAGATGCCTTTTTTTTTTTAAACAGGGTCTTGCTTTGTAGTCCACTATAGCTGTTAACTTCCTATGTACCCTAGCTCAACCTCAAATTTGTAATCCTCCTGCCTCAGCTTCCCAAGTGCTGGGAACACATATTCTATAACACCCAGTGCCTGTTACTTTAAAGTAATTTAAAGCTTTAAAAATATTGTCAGACTCACTTCACTCAGCATAAGGTGAAACATCGAATGGTCTCTCTGATAGGAGAGTCCCAGAGCACAACTCCTATGGAAGTTAAAATGAAAAACAAAGTGAAACAGAGGGGTCAGGTAGGCGAGGAGTGGGGGAGAGCAGGGTAGGGGGAGGGACAAAAGGAGAGTGGGAAAGCCTTTGTCACCTTGACAAGATACACATGTGCATAAAAGGTTCAACTCCATTGTAAACCTTAAATTTTGCATGTATACATACCAATAAAATGGGGGAAAATATTATCAGAAATAGTCACTTTGATTCTTGACCATTTTTAAATATAGCCATTTGAAATACTTCGTCTGGAAAGAAAATGTCTCAAGTACAGTTTCTCTGATTACGATGACACGTTCCTTTGAATTAAGAGCTTCAAGGTAAAGAAACAGATACGGCGTGATGCAAGGAGCTCTGATCAGGGACTAGCAAAAATAGATTTTCCTCCCATTCTCCTTCAGTCCATAGGACCACATACCAGCCACATTACTTTTCTGATCTCCATTTCTTCCTCTTTAAGGTATATTAAACCCTAACCTGGAGACTCTTGAAGGATTCTGTTTCAAAAACTGTTAAGTCCTTGGCACATAGTAGATTAGATAGGCAGATGCAGCAGTGTCTGAGGAAAGCAAAATCTCTATCTTTGACTGCAGTCAGCCTGGACAGTCTAGTTACAGCTGTCCAGCTAATGATATCGCAGTTACTATTCCTGTGAACCCCGTTATTTTAACAAAACAATGTCTTGTTTCTAACTTGAAACTTAACAATAGGAGGAGTGCTCTTTAATTCAAAAATGTATCAGATGTTCCACCCATTCCTAGACTGTTGGTTGTGAAATGATCCATTCTTTGCCATCCCAGTAGAAAAGTGAAGCTGTGTACATCCATTATTTCTCATAACTCCCCGAAGGGAACGCCATCTGGAGTGAAGCCGCTGCAACCACATCCTCCACACAGCTGAGTTTGCTTTGTGTCACTGTCATTACTGCTTATTTTATACTTTTTATAAATAACGTTCTCCAAATGCATTTCATCCTACAATTTGTCAAAAAAACCCACCCTCGTTTATAAATTTCTGTATTGTCAGTGACGACCAAATATTAGCTGTCTGTGCTCTAGATGCCAAAAAACAGTCCAAAAAAGTTTTTCATTTTCTTTTTTAAAAATAAGTTCAGACTTTTTTTTTCCCTCATTCATGAAAGTAACACAAGTTTGTTTTAGATTTGTAAAATTACAGCAAACCACAGACTCAAGAAATTCCCCAATAAATTGTGTCCGAAGAAAGTGACTGTAGCAACCAGTCTTAATATTTTGATGAAATTCCAGCCTTTTCACCCAAACATAAGTACATAGTTTTTATATGTATTTAAATTTGAAATGAGTGCAGTTGAATTTTTTTGCTATTTGCACATGGTGAGTGAGCATTCAGTGTTATCAAAAAGTTATACTTGCAGTTCATTATTCTGCTTTATGGTTACTTCACACTTTATTAATACTTCATTGTTGGGTTTGCATGTTTGCTATGCATAAATTGGTAGCAAAGGCTTTTGTGCAGTACGGTACATGTGGTGCTGTAACTTTCTGTATAACCAAATGGTCTTCGCCCCTCATTTCTTATCATAAATATCAGAATACTTCCATTGCTAGCCTTTTTCAGAGTATACATTTTTATGGCTGTGAATGAAATGGCCGTTTTCATTTCCAGATAATCCTGCAAATATGGACTTCCAGAGAGCAGAGGCCTTCTGCTCACTCTTAACTACTTTTCTCCATTCTTCCCTTGTCCTTGCATTGAGTGGACCCTCCCTGAGTCCTCTGTTCCTGGTATCCCCTTTATTTATCCTCATACCTCATGTATTTGTACACGTCCTCAGTTACACTGGTTTTACTTCTCACACTTGTTCAAATCCTTTCTCTCATTTTACTCATTTATGTTGTCTTCTATTCTTCAAAATGTCTCTTCTCTTCAAGTGTAGCATGTTTTTGTTTCTCTCATTTTATTGCTGTTTTGGAAGGGAAGTTTTCCTTTGGAAGTTCTGATGGATGGTGAATTCAGTGTTTGTGCCCTTAATCATAGCCCTTCTCTGGCCTTGTGATCACAGGTGGATATCAGTCCTGACCAACAGCAAAGAGGAGGCCCTCACCATGGCCTTCAGGGGCGAGCAGAGCACAGGAGAAAACAGCCTGGAAGACCTGACGAAAGCCATCATTGAGGATGTCCAGCGGCTCCCGGGAAATGACGTCTGCTGCGACTGTGGCTCGTCAGGTCTGTGTCTCCAAGCTTGAACAACTTCTTAAACATCCTTTCTGCCTGTGGCACGGAAAATGAGCTAGTTACATAAAAACCTTAGTTTCCTACAGACAGCCTTAGACATACACACGCACCCTGTATTCACAGCATGAGTATTCTCACCACAATGGCCCTCTTCGCTGCACTGATCCTCTACCGGGAAAGCCCTACCTGTTCTCCAAAGTGGCCACCTGCCACAAGATCTTTCCTTTCACCTCAGACATTATTGGCATCCCCATTTAGAATCACAGGCTTCTCATTCCCAGACTGGCTGATCACATGCTATTTACTATGCTTTACTTTTCTGTTAAAGAATAACCTTTACTATTCTGAGCTGCAGTTTTCTCATCCTAAAAACACCAATGAAGCTCCTATTATAGAGACCTTATCTTGTTTTGGGTGGCATTGGAAATCAAGTCCAGGGCCTTTGTACTAAGCTATATTTCTAGCTCCTTTTTTCTGTTTTTTGGTTTTGTTTTGGTTTGGTTTTTTTGTTGTTGTTGTTTTGGTTTTATTTTTTTTTTTTATTTTTTTTTTTTTTTGCTTTTGAGACAGTCTTGCTAAGTTGCCCAGATTGGACTTGAATTTGCAGTCTTTCTGCCTCAGATTCCCAGAGTGCTAGGATTATAATATTATAATCTTACGCATCTAGACCAGCTATGGGGAATTTATAAAATGGTACATATGAAATCAACTGACATGTAATAAATGATTTTCATGTAATACTCCCCAACCCCTATACCACAGTAATAATCGTCTTCTCATCAATTTATTTTTTCAGAAATCTCAATACTGCCAAGATACTGGCAGTAGCTAATGATTATTTTTCCACTATACTAAGAATTGTGCTTAATATTTTGCTTATAGTACCCGTTTAATCCTCACAGAAAGCTCTGTAAGCAAGATATTAATATTCTCATTTTATAGATGAAAATATTGGTACTCAGGTTGATTTACTTAAGATCACACAGCTATTAGAAATCAAGAGAAACCTGGTATTCTTAAATATTATGAGTAGTCTTACAGAACTTGCTGACCTAGTTACTTTTTCATTGCTGTGAATCAAGACCTGACGTCCACAAATCAGGGGAGGAAAAGTTTATTTTAGCTCCCAGTTTTAGAAGGTCACAGTCTACTCGGGGACAACCCGCAACAATGAAAGTACATGGCAGAGGCAGAGGTGGAGGCCGCTCCTCATGACAGTACTTAACGGGAAACCAGGTCAAGGCAAGGCAAGTCTAGTCCCATAAAGGAGGGAGGAAACGGCTTATATATTCTTCCAGGCCCATCCTTTGATCTGCCTGTGGTTCAGCCTCAGTGTTCCACCCCTTCTAGGTGTGGCAAGTGTAGTAAGCCCCCACCACATGCCTGTAATCCAATACACATGTTGGCTATCCATCCCTCCAGACAAGGCCCCAATCTCCAACAGCATGTGGTTCCATAGACTATCCATAATATCCAAATACATGAGACTTTTGGGGGTTACTCCAGATCCAGACCAGATGTAGTGTGAGCAGCTTTACTACACACAGTGCCAAATGCCCAGCAGAGAAGAGTCTCAGATTTTTATACCATTTTTATTTATATCTGTGGTAGTGATTCACAGTGTGAGGAAATGACATAGACCCCTCAAGGTTTCAGTAACATAGGAATAATTGTTTCCATTGTTTGCAAGTCCTTCAAGATTGTGGAGAAAAAGCTTCAGTCACTAAAAGAAAGTGTTACAGCTGTCTTACTACCAGGAGGTGTGCTTATGGAGAAGCTACCACTAGAATGTAACTCAGAATTTCATAGTAGACCTGTATCCTATCCCTTAGGAGCAGTACTGAATAGCCCTCCAGATCCATCATAGTCAGGATGGAAGCTCCAGCCAGGAAGCCCCTCCACGAGGCCTGTGGGCATTGCCTAGGATCTCTTTTTTTTCTTTCTTTTTCTTTTTTCTTTTTCTTTTTTTTTTTTTTTTTTTTTTTTTTTTTTTTTTTTTTTTTTTTTTTTTTTTTTTTTTTTTTTTTTTTTGAGATGGGGTCTTGCTCTGTATCTAGGCTGGTCCTGAACTCACTATGGAGCCTAGTCTGGTTTTGGACTCATGGAAATCATTCTGCCTCAGCCTCCCCAGTGCTGGGATTATAGGCATGAGCCACCACGTCTGGCTTATGTGGTGCTGGGGAATCAAACTTGGGTACTTAGCACTTGACTTACTGCTTGCTAGGCAAGCGCTTTAACCGCTGAGCCGTTCCTACAGCCCCGCCTAGGATCTCCTAGGAAAGGTCTTTTTCGTATTTTTACAAGGACAAATGGCTTAATTTTGAGTGTGATTCAGTGTTGAAGAGAAACTTTAATAATCCCTAGACTAAATCGTGATCATCCATTTTGTCCCTTGGAATAGTTCTTCAAATTATTTTTCTACCATTTATGCTTCTTATATAACTAGCACATTAATAAAGTATTATTTATTTTTTCCATTTTTATTGATATGTTTAAGTGCAATACATAAAATTTACATTGATCTTGAGTATTTTGTGCATTACATGGTATGGCAAAATTGCACATCCTTCCTCTCTCCCTTTTCAACTCTCCCACTCCCTTCTTTTTCTTCCAGTTCCCATTATTCCCCACAGTAAGTTCTATGAAATAATTGTGATCTGGGTTTCTCATATCAGAGAAACCATTTGATAATTTCACCTTCTGCTTCTGACTCACTTCATTAAGCATGGTAATTTCAAGTTGCCTCCGTTTACTGGCAGAAGCCTCCAGCACATGTGCCTTTATAGATGAGTAGTATTCCATTGTGCATAAATAGCACGATTTGTGTATCCATTGGTCTGTTGATGGGTATTTTGGTGTCTTCCACATTTTAGCTATTGTTAGTTGTGCTGCTATGGACATGGGTATGCATGTATCTCTGTTATATGTTGTTTTTACCTCTTTTGTGAGAATTCCCAGAACAGCTATCGCTGGATCAAAGGGGATATTTATTTCCAGTCTTTTGAGAGATTTCCATACTGCTTTCCATAGTGGTTGTACCAGTTTACATTCCCACCAGCAGTGTAGTGGGGTTCCTCTTTTCCCACAGCCTCAACAGCACTGATTGCTGTTTGTGTTCTTGATATATGCCATTCCTTCTGAAGTTAGATGGTATCTTAGTGATGTTTTGATTTGCTTTTCTCTAATGGCTAAGGATGTTCAACATCTTCGTGTATTTATTGGCCATTTGAACTTCTTTTTTTTATTATTCTTTACCAGTGTATGTTTGTAGCACATCATAGTCAAACATTTATTTTGGGGATTGCTGCATGCATCAGAAATTATCACAATGAGTTAAATATTTTGTTTCCTTAAATCCTTTCCACAGAACCCACGTGGCTTTCAACCAACCTGGGAATTTTGACCTGTATAGAATGTTCCGGCATTCATAGGGAAATGGGAGTTCATATTTCTCGCATTCAGTCTTTGGAACTAGACAAATTAGGAACTTCTGAACTCTTGGTAAGTTATGACGACCTGATTTGGAAAAGGACTTGAAGTTTATTATCATGAATACATGTAAAATACTGCTTTGGGTTTTTTGTTTCTGTTGAATGCAAAGAATTCTAATCCCTGAGTTTTATGAATTGTCATACATATTTAAAGTTGAGCTTCTGTGATGTGTAATATTATTTCTATTTGCTGTTTTAAATATGGTGGGATTAGAAGACTCACTCAGTGGTTAAAGCGATTGCCTAGCAAGTGCCAAATACCTGAGTTCAATTCCTGAGCACCACATAAGCCGGGCACTGTGGCACATACCTGTAATCCTATCACTCAGGAGGCTGAGTCAGGAGGATTTCTGTGAGTTGGAGGCCAGTCTGGGCTACATAATGAGCTCAGAACCAGCCTGGACTACACAGTGAGACCCTGTCTCCAAAAAAATAAAGAAATGGTGACACATTCATTTCTATAATTAGCTCATTGAAATTGGTTCTTTGGAATGGCTCTTCAGACCTGCTTTTTATTTCTTTGAGAATTCATATTTGTATGATTCACTGTAAAAACACTATAAAAATCACATTTTGACATTACATAGTGATTTATGTTATTAAAAATAATGGCTAAAAACTTTTCCTCAATTTGAATGTGCACATGAATTGGAAATAACCTATTAACTACTGTCACCACACCAGTAACTCCTTAACTCATAACATTTACATTGTAAATTGTGGAGTTGTGATACATACCTTTATAATATTAAGAAAAAGAATGTGAACACTTTAAACTTGGTTTTCTTTAACCACTGCCCATCCTAGCATGTCTCAGCCAAATTTGGAGCCCTTGTGAGATCTAGGTTAAATAAAAGCCACCATGATACACCAAAAAAGGGACAGAAGATACTCTTGGCATCCCCCATAATGCCTGTAAACATAAGTACTGCCCTTTAATTTTGGAGCTTTGTGAGAAAGTATTTGTATTGTGTGTGGATATACACAGTATTTGTATTGTGTGTGTAAAATAGAACTCTTCAGAGAAGTCAGAGTACTTAAATGAACTGGAATTCACAAAAGTTGAAAATCTAGCTTCTCAGCCTTGTCTCAAGAAAATATAAAAAGAAAGGTGGTTATATCTCTTAATTTAGGAATTAGGAGATGCTCATGCCAATCTCGGCTCTGAATTTCACTGTTTGATTATAGAGAAATGCTGAGACTTCATACCTGGAGCACATTCCCCTTGAGGACAGAAATGATGTCACTCAGTCTTCCTGACTTCTTGTACAAATGAAGCTAAATTTGACATCTAGAAATATGAAAGTTCAAATACTGGAAGCACTTGCTGTGCACTAAACTCAAGCTTTTTTCCACCCAAAGTCCTGGCTGCATGAATATGTCTTACACCTTGCACTAATCTCAAAAAATTAAGTAAACAAATTTTGTTAGAAAGACTTTGAGCCTAGAAACAAAATGCTTCTTGGATTTTCCTGTTTTTATCCATAATATATTAAGTGTAATAAAGTAATCTCACTTTCTTTTCTGACCACTAGAACTACATTTACTCAGTATTAAAAGGCTGTGCCCTTGTCTGCAGAGCTGTTACTCATTAAGTTTAACCTACAGTCCTCATAGGGAGACAGGCTTGTGTACCTGCAAGCAGTTTGTATGTCTAATGACCCTTATTTACCAAAATTTTAATCTACTTATCCTTTGACTTAGATCATATTCTTGCACTTATGACATATTTGTAGATGTTAATGATTTTCTTGCTAATAGCCTAGTCCCAGTAGACTGATCACCTGTGGAAGAGTACATGATTTACTCACTTCCACCACTTAACTTAAAGTTAGGGCCTGGCACATAGTAAATGCTCAGTAAATTTTTGTTACCAGATAGATGGATGGTTTGTATTCTGAATTAAGTGAAGAGAAATAGGTATTTATAAATACCAAAGGCTTATAATAGAAAGCTGTATAATAGGTAGTGAAGAGCCTGATTGTGTCTTGCTTCTGTTACAGCTGGCCAAGAATGTAGGAAACAATAGTTTTAATGATATTATGGAAGCAAATTTACCCAGCCCCTCACCAAAGCCTACCCCTTCAAGTGATATGTAAGTATTTCTAATATATTTGAATGTTTTACCATTCCATAATTGTTTTTCTGTTCACCTCAAAAATATTACTGATTACAATATCTTTCCCATTATAGAAAAGCAGAGCAAAAAGAAGTATTTTGAAATGTATTTCTGGAATGCAGTCGCCCTCACTTTACCCCCCTGTGGTTACAGTGGATGCCTGTTCTGGGGAGCACAGATATTTCAGTGGGACAGTTATCTCTATATCATGACATGTTATAATGAGTAAGAGACAAAAACAATGGGAGATTCCTGTCAGACTTGCAAAAGTCCAGATGCTGAATCACCCACTCAGCAAGTCTGTGGCAAAACAGATATCTGTCCAATATGTTGCCAGTGCGGATACAAATGGTACATTACCAAAAAAAAAATGAGCCACATTTACCAAAATTATAACCTTCCTTACCCTGTGACTCAGCAGTCTCACTTCTGAGGACTTACTACTGTGTAGTAGAAAAAGGTCAGGAACAAAGCAAGTCACCTTACTTTTAGGCATCCAGGTAAATTACGTGTGGCACAGCTACGCATTAGAACACTCTGCAGATGTATAAAAGAATGAAGGTTCCTGCGTGCTCATTCAGAATGATCTCTAGGATTATTTTTTAAGAAACAAAAGATGCAGGTCACTGTCCAAAGTAAACTGCCTTTGAGGAATGGCAAGGTGCTGAGGAGTAGGGAGAAGGTCAGATGGAACTCACCTGATGCGATATTATTGCTCAGACTCAGGAGCTGATTTTTGCTAAATCTGCTGCCAGCTTTCTCCCTTTGAATTCTACCTGCCTACCACTTAGACTTACAAACCAGATAGATCTGAATAATGGAGAATGCATTAACATTTAAACTTCTGATTGAGAAATCCAATAAAATGATGTTTTCTGTGGAGGAAAGGATGTGAGGTTTCTCATGAAGCACTTTTTGATATAACTGTATGTGTGGGTGCGTGGATGTGTGCACAGGAACTTTGCACTGAGCTACATTCATAATACTTTCTGTATTTTGAGTTAAGACCATACTAAGTTACCCAAATTGACCTTGAACTTGCAGTTTTCCTGCCTCAGCCTCCCAGAGTGTTGGGGTAATAGGTGTGTGCCACCATGTCCAGCTTGATACCACTTTTATTTTTGAGCTGTATATTATCTATTAATCTTCCCAAAAAATTGTAATTGAACTTAACAGTTAAATATTTAGGGTGTTACTGGTATGAAAGCCAGAGCCTTGCACATGCTAACAATACCACTGAGTTACAGCCTTGGCCCTATAATTAAATTTAGGTATTATGGATGTATAGAAGGAAAGAGATTAATTCTCAGAGGTCCGGGAAAGCCTTGGAAAGAGGAAGGCTGTAAAGTAGGCATCAACCTCAAAGTTGTTTTGCCCATACCTTCTATATACATCAGATTTATAAAAGTGCTAAGTTTAGTAGAAAGCACAGTCAGTTGGAGTCATGTCTACGAGACAGCTTCAGAGCAGTGATCTTTTCTTCAGTTCTGGAGTTCAGAGTGCTGGACAAACACCAAAAGACAGATGGCATGTAAACCTTGTCCCTGTGATGCCAGGAACTTGAAGGAGAAATAGTCATTACCTAATAAAGCTAAAGAGTAAATTACTGAGTTAGGATATGGTTAGTGTCACAGAATATGTCTGGAAGCGGGTGGGGGTGGAGATGGATGGATAGATCCCGCCCTTACCTCATCTAGGTTCAGTCCTGGTTGGCAATAAGGTCAATGCTGTTCTAACACCCAGAGTGCCTTGATGTCGTCTTCTTCACTCTAATAAACACAAATTACACAGAAATGAGACTTGAGCTTTCAAGTTACCTTAATCATAAAACTACTATGAACAAATAGGATCTGAAATTGAAACTCCAGCTTTCTAGCTAAATGCTTGAGCACATCCGTAAAATGGTTTTTTAAGTAGCTACAAGACACAGGCTTTGAAGACCTAGAATTGAGTTTGGTGTTTGCTTCAGCAGCATATATATATATATATATATTTTTTTTATTTTGAGATAGGTTTTTGTCCAAGAAGGGGTCAAAGTTGTGATCCTCCTGCCTCCCCCCTCCCAAAATGTCACATTATAGGCTGGCACCATTGGGCTTGGCCTTCTTCCACATAAATTTCATGACCTTGGGCAGTGTCTTAGTTACTTCATCATGCTAGAACAAAATACTCGACACCCACGAGTTAAGCGAGGAAAAATTTATTTTAGCTCACGATTTCAGACAGTATCACCCAAGCAGGTGGCAATGGTGAAGGCACATGGTAGAGTCTAGAGAGCTGCCAAGAGAAGTGACGAGTCAGTTAATGTCTACAAACTTAGGCAAAGACCAGAACCTTCCCAGGAAGAAGCTATGACAATATTTCTTCTTCCTTCCTTAATCTGAATTGCTGCTCACAGCATTGTAGTCAGGAGCCAAGGGAAGTGAGGAGTGAGTTGGTATCTGAAGACTTAGGCAGAGGCCAGAGCCTTCCCAGGAAGAAGCTGTAACCAAGTTCCTGCTTTCTTTTACTTAGTTCAAGCTGCAGAGAAGGTGTGCTTCACTCACTCCCTAGTCCACAGGTCAACAACATATACCTGAAAGCTCTGTCCTGGGTACCTTCAGTTTCAACAAGTTCACAGAGTCCTTCCAGATTAACCCACTTCCCAATGGCACATGGTTCCATAGTTATATTACATCCAAATACATGAGATTTCCAGATCCAAACCATAGCAGACAGTAACTTTACCAATTTGTACCTCAGCTTCTTCATCTGAAAATGAGTCTAACATCCTAGGGTTGTGATGAGGGTTAAGCACTTAAGTAAAAAGTAATTAGAGGCAGCAATCAGCATGTAGGTTTATAAGCCATTGCTTTACTCTTCATTGGGCCGCCTTCCCAGGAAAATAAAGTAAATCTCCTATGATGGGCATTTCGGTCATTGGCTTATTTGTTCACCAAATCTTTTCTTTTTTCTTTTATGATGGAGTGTTGCTTTGTTGCCCAGGCTGGTCTCGAACTTATGGGCTCACGTAATTCCAAGTAGCCAGGACTAAAGACAGGCACCACCACTCCCAGCTTGTTGAACAAATCTTTGTGAAGCAATTTTTATGTTATAATAATCAAACAAGGCAGAGTTCCTCCTTTCCTTATGTTCTCATTAGGAAGAGTAAAATGCAGAGAATAAAAAAGTCAAGTCTAGTGTTAATGTGTTGTAAAGAAAATACAACAGGGTGTGCGTACACGGTGGCTAACTGGGGAAGTTAGAGTGGAGGTCTGGCTGGTATGAAGGGTAAGCCGATTGAACAGGCCAGGCAGCTAGAACAGTAGCTGTAGGTGCCTTGAGGTAGGATGGGCTTATCAATTTCCAGGCATGCCACAAAGGTAAGTGTGACTGCAGAGAGCTGAACAAGAGAAACTGGTAGGAGATGCGTGCAAGTGGAGAGGGGTAGGCAGATCCTGAGGAGTATTGTAGACTATGATATGTTGGGTTTTATTTTATGTGTGATTGAAAGGTTTTGAATAGGAGTGGCATGATGATCTGAGCTCTCTTTTAGTCCAGACATGACTCTTCTCCCAATCGCCATACACATCTCAGGATAAGTGGCAGTGTCCAGAGACTGTGTTGTCATGACTTGGGCAGGTGGCGCTGTCAGCCAGAGAATACATGCCAGGGATACTGCCAAATTTGCTACAGTAGAAAGCTGTCCACAAGAAAGAATTGCTCAGCCCAAAATGTCTGTAGTGCAGGGATTGAGAAACCCAGCTGTAGCTGCCATGTGAAGGACACACTGTATTAGGCAGTTTGAAGCAGAGAAGGAGAAGTCGGTACTCCAGGCACTCAGAGAAATGAAGGCCGACGCACGAAGCTGATAGTGGAGGTGAGGAGGTAGTTGAAATCTCAATCTGTTATGAAGAGAGACCCAACCAGACTTGCTGACGTGGGGTATCTTAGAAAATTGTTCAGAAAATACTCAGAAGTTTTTAACCTAAGCACCTGGGTAAATGGAAGCATTAATTAAAATAGAGTAGAGAAAGAGAGCCAGGTCTAGAGGGACAGAAGAAGAAAGTTGTCTTTATTTTGCCGTCAGTAGAACTCTGGTGTCCCAACTTTCAAGCAAATGTGTTTTCCTGCCCTCCCCTTTTCCCCATTGTGAGAAAGCCTGTAATTGTTAGGAGACTGTGAGCTGAGTGCACAGAAATAACTGAGCATATCGGAAGCTCATGTATATCATATGCCCCAAATTAAAGACCAGAAGTGCATGTGATCTTCAAGGTGTCATGATACCTGAGAGTCTCCTGCACTTCTGCCACACATTATTGCTGGTGTTAGTTCCAGCACCAGGACACCACCTGCAGACTGGCTGAAACTTAGCTTAATGCACCAAAAACTCCACCTCCCTCAACTTTCCATCATCAATTCCAGTTCTGCCCTCTTGGATAATGGCTATGCCCTTACCGTATGCATAGCTCTTTGTCACTTCTCTCTGTTCTTCCTTGCCTGGACAGTAGTGAGGCAGGAGGTATGACTTATTAATACTTTGTAGGTATGAAAATTACTAGACTCACACAAACAGCAAGTGATACCAGACTTTAATGAAGCCATTCACTTTCTAAATCTAATGCTTCACATATAGCAGAAGACTTAGAAGCCAGGCTCAGACAAGCCTCTCTGCTCTCTGGAAGTCATCTAACATCAAGGGGTTAATGGCTAACTTAAGAGGACTTGGACCTAAATATAAAAAACACACTGATTGTAAGGTCATGGTTACATAGCCTGATCAGCAAGTCAGTACACAGGGTTGAAAAGGAGCAGAGGCTATTTGCTGTCATCACCATGCTCACTTCTCTTGACTACCAATCCAGAGTGAAACAAGGCATCAGCAGTTTCAAGTAGTGTTGCTTGGCTTTAGAATGTGGGAGAAAGCAGCAGCTGCAGGTGCAGTGACTATTTCTGAGCAAGAATTTTATGTCCCTTGCATGAGAGCCTTTTCCGATGGAAGGAAGCATATGTTAGGTGCCATATCTTTGATAGTTCAGAATACAGCAAGGAATTGTCTCTTCATTCAAAAGAACTAAGGCTCATAAGTATTAAGTATTTTGCCCAGGGTTATGCAGCTAGAATGCTGTAGATTTAAGATTTGAGCCCAGTATCCATTTACGGCCTTCTTATTAATTGGTAACCAGAAAATTCAAGGGGTAGATAGATTCATGTACAACTAATTGCAGCTGGTATGTCAGACAGAACCATCTGGACCTTAGTTAGCTTTCCCTGTCTCTTCCTATTCTTGCCTCTCTTTTCCTCTGAAGTGACTTATATTTCAGTCTTTTCCCAACGGTAAGAGAAGTAATTATTAGGCTACTTAGGTCACATCCTCATCCTTGTGGCTAAGAGGGGGACCCTGTCCCACTGGGACCTCTTAAACTGATGTGGAAAAACAGAAATACCCCAAGCCTGCTCATACTTAGACACGTTGTCCACAGCAGTCTGCTGCTCCCTGCTGAAATCTCTGCAGAGAAGACAGCTTGCTTCTTGTAGAGCTCAGCATTGACCCATGGGACCTGCTTAAATGACCACCTTTATAAGCCTTGGCTCCCTGGCCTGTAAAGTTGGGAATTGTATCAGAAGTCTAAAATTCTTTCCTTGAAGCTCTGAAAACTCCTCTAATTTTTCAAGATTTTTAAATTTAAAATTTCTTAGCCCAGCTTAGTGGCACACAGTTTCCCAAACACTTGGAGAGGCTGAGGCAGAAAGATCATAAGTTCAAGACAAGCCTGGGTCTTGAATTTAGCTACTTAGTGAGACCCTGTATCAAAATCAAAATTTCCTGGGGATATAGCTCAGTGTGAAGGCCCCAGACTCAACCACCAATACCAGGTAATTTTAATTTCTTTACATAAACATATGTAACTAGGTTTGAAATTTTAATAGTAGAGCTCATGCTGTGAGCTATATGTTGAGGTGAAAAAAAATGTGTGCCCGTTAATTTTGTACCTACATACATTACCTATCCTCCTGGTAAATTTTGTCAGAAAAAAATGTAAACATTTCTTAACTCTTGGAAAACAAAAATTCTTTGATCATTTTGTTCTGCTTTAGGACTGCACGAAAAGAGTACATCACTGCAAAATATGTGGACCATAGATTCTCAAAGAAGACTTGTTCCTCTTCATCAGCTAAGCTGAATGAGTTGCTTGAGGCCATCAAGTCCCGGGATTTACTTGCACTAATTCAAGTCTATGCAGAGGGGGTCGAGCTAATGGAACCACTGCTGGAATCTGGACAGGTGAGGTTTCACTAATACCCTTGAAGGAAAAGAAAGAAATCAGCTTATATGATTATTTACATTATTCTAACATAATACAGTGTGATTCTTATGCACTGATTGGGTAAACATGTGTAAACGAATCAGAAAGGAGGGACTTCTAATAATTCCTTGGAGCATCTGAAATAAGTGAAGTGCTAGAAGCAGCTGGGCGTGCAGTCACCCTCTATCCTTCCCCTCATAGGAGCCTGGGGAGACAGCCCTTCATCTTGCCGTCCGAACTGCAGACCAGACGTCTCTACATTTGGTTGACTTCCTTGTACAAAACTGGTATTTTTTTTGTTTGTTTTTAGTTTCTTCACAGTATTTATTTTTGTATGTGTGTGTCTGTGTGTGTGTGTCTGTGTGTGTCTGTGTGTGTGTGTGTGTGTGTGTGTGTGTGTGTGTGTGTGTGTGTGTTACAATGGTTACATTGAGTTTGAGAATTTTGTACACGTGTATATCACTACAACATTACAGTCCTTCTCTCCAAAAAAGCTGATATGTTTTTTGTTTTCTCTATTGAATGATCTGAACATTAGATTCCAAGTTAGCACAAGCAGCCTTACCCAGTGACCTAGATCAGGAATCAACAAGCTTTGTCATTAACGAGGCAGATAATACAAATTCTAGATTGTGCAGACCGTGAGATCTCTGCTGCATCTGTTCACTACTATTGTCATGGTATGAAAGCAGCCACAGGCAGTATATGAATGAATAATCATGGATGTGTTCCCAAAAACCTTATTTACAAAAACAGGGATAGGCCATAGGCTATAGTTTAGCAACCTCTTAAAAAAAAAAAAAAAAAGGAAAAATCTTCTCTCTGTGTCCAAAAACCTGCTGTACTAGGAAAAGTTGAAAGAGAAGATATACCAATACAGTTCAATCACATTTGTAAGTTTTCATTGTTTGTGACTTCAGCATAAGGCAGCAGTTCATATGCTAGATCCATGGCTTATTCAAATTAGGGACACACTGATAGGACTGTGATGCTGCGCGTGAAGGTTCACACTTGGAGTATTCTTGTTGGGTTGTTCTTCTAAGCAGCAGGCTGTATGAGGAGAAGGTAGAACTCAAGTAAAGGAAAGCGATCTCATTGGCAGTGGGTACGGCAGGATTGAATAACCAGAGAATAGTGCAAAGGCATAAACCATATTGTACAAATATCCTGGCCTCTTACTCAGCAGAGAGCCTGCCTGTGTTTTAATTCCTGCTCTATAGTCCCTGTCTTTATATGCCTGTCTGTGCCTTGATTTTTTATCTGTAAAGTGGAGGCTATTCATAGTACAGTACTTTTTCAGATGGATGCAGAGGTTAAATGAGCTATTGTTGTGTAAGCTAAAAGACTCGATCTTACAGAAGGCATCTAATCTGTGCTAGCCATTGCCATCAATATGGTGTTTATAAAATTGGGTGTAACGTTAGAAACATCATATTTCCTTTGTTTATAGTAAGGTGTCACTTTAGAGTCAGTCATTAGCACCAAAGTAAGTGGGAGTTTAGGTGTGGTAGTATGCGCCTGTTGTTCCAGCTTGGGAGACTGAAGCAGGAGAATCACAAGTTCAGGCTGATCCCTAGCAACACAGTTTCACTGTGCCTCAAAAATAATAATAATTGTTGGCAGCAGTTCCTTCTTTACCTATACTTTTTGCTTTTTATGTTGTCAGTTACCTGTTGTCAACTGTAATATGAAAATTTTGCATGGAAAGTGCACAAATTTATAAAGCTTTAAATAACTTTTACCTAGGATATTGTTGCAACTATTTTGTTTTATTTTTAATTATTGATCTTAAAGTACCCAATTTACAAATTAAATTTTATCTGTAAATATATGTATGAAGAAAATGGTTTATTACTATTTGTGGTTTCAGGCATCTTCAGAATGTCTTAGAACATGTATACCCAGTGGATAAGGGAGGAACTACTGACATACGTAGTTTTAAGTTGTATATTATGTCATTTTTTTCTAATTGTGTCTCAATTTCTCAGTGGGAACCTGGATAAGCAGACCTCCATGGGAAACACAGTTCTGCACTACTGTAGCACGTATGGCAAAGCCGAGTGCTTGAAGCTGCTGCTCAGGAGCAAGCCCACTGTGGACATTGGTAAGCACGTGGCTTAGTGTCACACAATTACCGTTCTGCACGCATCTGGTCAGTAGCACTTAAGGTTTCATGTTGCATGTAATTATCCTTCTTGCCTTTGTGAATGGTAACTGAGATAATTATGGAAATTTGCTTTTCCCCCATGTTAGTGAACCAAGCTGGAGAAACTGCCTTGGACATAGCAAAGAGACTGAAAGCTACCCAGTGTGAAGATCTGGTAAGCAAAAATGGAATATGAGATTCATTAGCTGTCAGTTACCTTGAAGATGTCATTCTGAAACATTGAAATTAAAAATAAAACAAGCATATTCATGGTTTTAAACTTGGCCTAAAGAAATGCACACAGCACTGAGTGACATTTGAAAAAGTAGTAAAATGGTAATTTTGGGTGTGCACCCATGTCCTTTTGTGTAGTTACAACATGGAATCTGAAAGCTGTTGATAGCTTTCATCACTAGGTGGGATTATGGAATGAGCTCATTCTTTTTATTTATCAGACCATTAGGCTTTCTCTGCAGCTAACAGCAAGGAATTATATGAAAAATCACTTCCAAAAACTCGGCAGTTCAGAGTGTCATGATTCTCACAAAGTCAAATACGCTGTTCTGTCCACCATTCTCCATCTGTGCACATTCACTTTTTGTCCCTGCTTTATAATCTGGACCTTAGCATAAGTATGATGTCTCCTAACCATGGTGTCTTGGTCTGTTTCTAGGCTGTGAATAGCACAGTGTACCACACTGTGGTTAAGTTATAAAGCAAACAGTTTACTTTGTCTCACAGTTCCGGTTCACAGTCTAGGCGCCAGCTTTTACGGTGGCCTTAATGCTGGCACAGAAAATCGTATCATGAGAGTCAGAGATCATGTGTGTATACTGTGATCTCCATCTTTTGAAGCAGCCAGTGTACAGTCATGAGGATACTACACTGATGGCTAATCTTTCTCACTTCTCACGTCTTCAACACCAGTATCACATTAAATGTTCACCTACTTAATACTTCACAGTGGGTAATAAATTTTGACATATTTTAGAGGGCACACACCACATTCAAATCATAGTACCTGGGAAAGAGAAAGAGAAAAAGTTACACTTCCACAGGTGACTGTTAAGTGCCAGATTCCAGGCCTCACAGTGGTACTTTCTAATTCTTGAAAGAATCCTCTGGGAAGGCAGAAACAGCCCAACTTTGGAGAGATGGGAAAAAAGTCCTCTGGGACCCAGGAGTGCTGGTGCACACATAAAGTGCCGGTGCTCCAGGGCTACCCTGTAATTCCCAGAGAGTTCAAGGCTAGCCTGGACTAAACCCTGAGAGACTATCTCAAAAAAGAAAAATCTTCCCTGCCCACACTTCCAAGATAAGAAAACGTGACCGTGGATCAGCCTGGATCTTTGAAGCCCTACCTCTGAAACTTGACAGTCTCCTGATCTTGTTTACCAGCCAGAAAATTCACAGTTTTGAGACTCGTCAATAATATTAAGAAAGCAGTTAATCTTAGAGAAAGCTCAAGTTACTAATATAAGAAAGGCTCTGCCTGTGATTCTTTGTAGTGCCTCAGATCTGTCACATAGCATCCAGCCTTTCCCAGCAGAGTTGTGTCTACCATGCAGCTGCTGCCGATTCTTTTGAAACCAGGAAGAAGGTGGGGTTGCTCAGTGTTTGCATGATATTGGGGTGTTTTTGCATTCTGATAAAATGATGTACATGGGCTGTTAATTCTAGCTTACCCAGGCCAAATCTGGAAAGTTCAACCCACACGTCCATGTGGAATATGAGTGGAACCTTCGGCAGGAGGAAATGGATGAGAGTGATGACGATCTTGATGACAAAGTGAGTGTGAAGAAACACCGAGTCCCCACCCTCTTCCACTTTCTGGTCCCACTACATGTACAAGAGCCATTTGTTGTGGGTGGATTAACTCTGGTCTCATGACCTGAGGTACCAGGACTGATTTTGTGGCTTAGGTATTGTGGGCACCACTTTACAGCTATATTAGATTCTCCTAAGAAATGCAGCAGGGGACAGAGAGTAGAAGATTGATGGATTGGTAGTCTTATTGATTTGGTTTTTAGGAATTGACTAAGACAATTACAGAGTTTGGCCAGCAGGCTGCAAATTCCGGTGAATTCCGGTGAGAGTCATGTGCCAGAGTTGAGGTTAAAGGCAGTCTGGAAGCAAAGTTGTTTGTTTTTTTGGATTATTTTGCTTATTTCTTTTCAGTACTGGAGACTGACCCCAGGGCCTCATGCATGCTGAACTATATCCCATCCCTGTTCTTTTCCCTTAGACTCTCCAGCATATTGGCTGAAGCCCTCTCACATTATGGAGAATAATCCAGAGCCTACTAATTTAAATGATAATCACATTTTCTAAAAAATACATTGGACTGAGAATGTAGCTTAGTGGTAGAACTCTTGCCCACTGTGCACAAGGCCCCTGGTTCAGACCACTACACTGCTTGCCGCACCCCCCCCCAAAAAAAAAAAAAAACTCTTAACGTATACTCTAGTATTTGATCAAACACTGGGACATGATCTTTAGCCAATTTGACACAAAATTAACCTTCAGAATAACTCATTACCAAATACTAAAAATTATCATTTATGTATAGAGTACTTAGATAAGGACAAAGCTGTTCTAAGTGCTTAAATTATCTCAAATCATCTTTAGCAAAGTGCTTAAGGGCCATTGCTGTTGTCAGTATTCTACAGAAGAGCACATGTCCAAAAAGAACTTAACAACCCATGTGAAGCCTGCTGCTTTTGAAGACAGACTGGGATTAAACCTAATTCTCTGTGACTCTCTCATAGGTAGTTCTTAACAAAGTCTGAAGGTTCATTTATGTATTTGTTATCAGATACATTCTGGGCATGCCCTTGAGTGTTAGGCAGGATGTAAGGAATAGCTACAAATGCCCTCAGGCTGTTTACCTCTTCAAGAGGAGATAAATTAAAAAGTGTGATGACTGTGATAATGAGAACTTGAGGAAATTTCTCAGAAGTATTCAGAGAACAGAATAGCTCCTGAGCCTTGCTAAGCAATGCAGTTTGAATCAAGGAAATAGCATGGAAAGTGGCTCTCTTGAGGGTAGATGACCACTTGCCAGGCAAAGAGTTGGAGAGAAAGGAGCCATTCCATGGAGGGAAAACGGTTTGCTCCAAGGCAAGGACCATGGTAGTCTGAACATAGATTAGAGGGCTACTTTTGAGGTGAGTCCTGGCAGTGAGGACAGGCAGGAGGCTGCCCTGCAGAGCGCTAAGGACAGATTAGAAAAGGCCTCAGGAGTCAGGCCTGTCCTTTTGTTCTCTGTCTGGTCAGAAGCCAATAAGGGATTGTTATCAGAAGAGCAAGGTTTCTGTCCAGCTTTGACCTTGGAGTTGAGGCCACTCCAGAGACTATGGTAGCAACGGGAGCAGTGAACTCCTCAGTAGGGCTGTTTCTGAGGTGTCCACACAGGTCCTGGGATTTCAAGACAACTTTTCTTACATGGATAGTTGAGTGGATGCCAATGCAATACCTGACACCACACAGGCAGCTGCAGATGCTTGGAATCCAAGAGATTGGGTGGGATTTACAGATTTGTGAATTGTTAACATATAACCTTAGGGTTACTGAGTAGATGAGTTTGCTCTCCAAGAAGGTGTAAAATATGAGAAGGGGGATGATTGAGAACTTCAGTGAGAAGGGAGTAAGCGGGAAGTGATTATAGCATGTTGCCGATAGGTAGAAGATTGGAAAGTTGGTGAAAAGTGGCCCGTACAGTGAAAGTATGTTAATGAAAGTTTGTATCTTTGACCTTTTACTTTGATTCTGAGGGATCTGTTGACCCCTAGCCAGTGTTCCTACTTTGATTTCCAGTAGGGGCTTGTTAAGTAGAAATATTGCAACTTCCCTTGGACTGTGTCTTAGTCTTGGAGGTGCTTCTGGTGGCTGACCTCTTAGAGTGCAGAAAGCCACAGGAACCTAACTGACCACTTGAACCCACCCTGTGGAGGTCTTCCCTATGTTTCAAACACAGTTTACGGTCATTGTCTCACCCTGTTGTTTCATCTACCAGCCAAGCCCAGTCAAGAAGGAGCGCTCACCCAGACCTCAGAGCTTCTGCCACTCTTCCAGCATCTCCCCCCAGGACAAGCTGGCACTGCCAGGATTCAGCACTCCACGGGACAAGCAGCGGCTCTCCTATGGAGCCTTCACCAACCAGATCTTTGCTTCCACGAGCACAGACTCACCCACGTCACCAACTGCAGAAGCTCCTCCTCTGCCTCCTAGGAATGCCGGAAAAGGTATGGCTTGACAAGGGTTTTGTGGTTCCGTCCTCTGAATGGGTAACCTACTCAGCTTTAAGGTAAGATTTCAAGGTACGGTTGAGTGGCAAGAATATGGAATGTATCCTCCAGGACAGCTGAGAATACGGACTTTGCCATTCCCCAGGTACCAGCAGCAGGGCAGGCATTGTTGTGGCCATTCTTCACACAGTACCTCCTTGTTATCCCCACAGTGGTCGACATGCTTCTGTTCCCATCTTACAGAAGAGGAAACTAGAGCTGGAAGAGATAGAATAGCTTCTCTAAGTCGTGTAGCTAATAATTGGAAGAATTGAGGCACAGTCTGAGATTTGTGTCATTCTAAAACCTATATTCTTTGTAAATTCAAGTTGTTGAAATGTTACTTTTCTCTACACTAAATGGTTTTATATTGAAGCTTCTAGTAGTAACGGTGGTAGGCAGTGATTATGTGGCACTTGCCGTGTGTGAGTCCAGGTGCTGCTCTCTCCGTGGTCTCACCGTGAAGTAGTACATTGTCATGGCCCATCAGGGGACTACGATTCAGAGATACTTAGTGACTGGCCCAAGGGTCTTACCTACTTGGGACTATTCTCTGATAGGGACTGGTTTTCCCTAGGGCGGAGTCTTGCCTGGAGGAGTGCGATGGCTCTGTATTTTCATTTACATGCACATGGTTGGTACTTCAGATAGTGGCCTAGCAGCTGATAGTAACAAAGTCTGTGTCCTGCATCCTCTATCCAGAGTTTGCCCAACGCAGACAGTCAGTGTGTTCATACCCCAGTAGAATCAGGGTAAGGCACAAAAATGCTCACCTGAGGAGTCTTCCCAGCCAGGGATATAGTTGAAAGGTACCCCAAGCAGCAGCTTCCAGTGTGGTCTCAGCCAGCCAGAAAATCAAAATGCAGGCTTCTCCCTGTGTGCTCGCCTGTGCTAGCACAGATCTCGTGGGCCTCTGCATATACAATGCCATGCCTATTTGAATCACACTGGGGCTATTTTCTGGGGAATGTGAGATTCATTCAAAGCAGTGTTTTTTTTCAGAGCTTATTCTGCATTGAAATCATGTTATAAATGGGAGCTGTGTTTCTAGAGAGATCCTGAAGGTCCTCATAGATCATAAAACAATGGAGAAATGTTAAAATAAGGGTTTGGCATGAACAATTCTCATCAAAGATATAACTAGTGGCCCTAACAGTAATAGCACATATAAGCCAAATGCTAGCCCTGCCAACCTTTCTTACTGTCCTTGTGTTCTACTAGCATCTGCTTTATGAAATCACTAGCATATTAAGCTGCAGGTCTTTAGGGTTATGCTCTAGGCTGTTAATTCCCTTGGGAAATTGTATTCCCATCAGGGTAGTGACCTGCCAAGAGCAAAGATACCCTCTGTGCCCAGCAAGACTAAGAATAACCTCCAGACCAAATAAAATTGAGAAAGAAGCGACTGAAAGATTTCCTGTCCCTGTGTGGTATAATGGCCTGTGTAGACAGGCAAGATTGCTCTCTGGTCCTGTTCAGAGAGTCTCCGGGTCATTAAGAACCTGCAACATGGGCTGCAGAAGAAACTGACGTCAAAGACCAGGAGGCCAGTTTAAACCCCCCCCCCCCCCCACTTCTGTGATTTTTATCTAGAGGAACACCATATATCTCTCCAGCCTTGAATAAGTTATAGCAATCCTTTTTACCCAAGACTCAGGAGACAAAGACTGAATTTATTTAATGATTGAACTGCTGAAACAACGGCTTAGAAACTCGGCCATAGCAACTGTGGTCAACTAAGGATAGACTGCTTATCCCTGTGCCTTAAAAAGAAAGCACATAATTGAAAATAGAAATCCCTCCCAACTGCACTCAGTATGCCTTCTGGCTCTTCAGAGAAGAACATCAGATTCAGAGATTTTGCCCATCTGCCAACAGGACAGGAGGAATGCAGCATTCTCCTTACTTCTAGGAGTGCAGCTTTCCTGTGGCTAGCTTGGCTTATATGCCTTACATTTGGAAAACTGGTAATTTTTAGAATGGAGTTCTTAAAAGACATTGTTAAAGCAATATTGTTTAACATTGTTAAACAACAGTTTTGTGTGAAGAGGTGATTCTTTTGTTTTGTGGCCCCTGCGTTATTTTTCCCACTTCATTCTGCTAACTCATAGGACCATTTGCAGGGGAACAAGCCAGTCATAAGTCTGTCTTTTGGACTACTCTTTCTCCATTGCACAGAAAGCCATGGTCTCTGAAAACAGTCAGCACCGTAATTGGAAATTTAGGGATCTGAAGGTAATGCCTTCTAGTGAGGCAGAAACAGGTGGCTTGTTACAAAAATCCCTGCAAATAAGAGTACAAAGGGGAGGAATAGGAGGAATTCTCCTGAACCCAGGGCAGGAATATTTTCATTAAACTCCAGATGTTTCATCAGAACTCAAAAAAGCTTGACCTAAATCACCACCAAGCAAAACCCTCTTGTGTTTGAGCTTCACTCTAGTCTCAGAACTCATCAACTCAGCGGTCCAAGTTTAACATCCAAAGACTCATACAGGAGTGTTGTGCTGCCTGACACCTCCTCAGAGGTGAGATCCAGAAAGAGTAAAAGAAGTAGCAGTTGTCACTCATGATCACTCTCTTACCCAGCAGTTTATGTTTAATGGCTAGAAGATCTTCAGGCATGCCAGGACTTGTCTTTAATCTGGAAGTTAAAATTATATCCGAAAATTTCAGGCTTTTTGCTTTTAGAGCTACAAAAGTGCCAAAATATGAGTACAATCTGCAATCCTTTATGCAGATGAGAAAATAGCCCTTAGGAAAGTCGAGGAGCCTATGTCAGCGCACACGGTGCTGATATAGGAAAGAAAGTTAAAATGGACCTAGTGACCTGACAGATCTGCCCACCAAGTTCCTTCCTTTCCTTGTGGAGAAACATGATTTGTCTGTCCCTTGTCTATGAACAAGATACGGCAAAACAGTTTTTTTTTAAAGCATAGCCTTCATTGCTCTCTTCTGCTAGACACATGGGTTATGACTGTAGATACTTGCAGAGTGTTGAAGACAATGGGGAGCAGAGTACCACGTCACCCATGCAATACAACAGGCACTCGAAATACACATTGCTTATTTATGTTTGTCTGATTTAAGTATGTTTTTAAATCATTTTAAGCTTTATATCTGTGGCTCTCTACTATTTTTCAACTTCATGCTTTTTGTGTAGCATTGACAAGAACTTGTACCTGACATGGAGACTGAATGAGAAGCGTCTGACACATTTAGTGCACACCAGGCGCTTAGAGCTCCACGGAGGATGCACTGCTGGAGTTGGTACCTCTGCAGCTCCTCAGCTTTTGAGAAAGGAGGCTTTTGGGGAAGAGTTGCCTCGGAGAAGTCACCCACGTCTGTTAAATTAATAGGTGTCCCAAATAGTGAGACCTGTGTATACATCTTCAAGACAGGGTTTGTTAAGCAAATGTGTGATAAATCTGACCTCAGGAAATGTAACTTACTTTAAGGAACTAACTTCCCAAACTTTGGATAGTGAGAACTGTTGTACCTATAATAGTTAACGTTGATGTGTGAAATGAGGTCCATAGAATCCACTGCTGTGGAGCCCTGCATAGCATGCTAATACCTGTAAGGATCAACTTTGCATTTCACACACCATTGCTATAATGCAGATTTCCTACCTTAGGCAGGCTCTAGCCTTGGTCTGATAAACCAGCAAAAGATGGTCTAGATAGAAGCAGCACAATTCTTGGCATGCAGTAGGTGCTGTTGAGGTTCAGTGCCATGAAAGACATCAGCCTGCTGTAGCCAGTGACCATCAGCTTAGGTGAAGAGACGACCTTCATTAGTCAGTGTAGTTGGAGAGTGACAAACTGAGATGCTTGGTGCCTGTCAGGCCATGCTGCAGCTGCCTGGGCAGTTGTGACGCCTGGGAAGTCTTCCAGGCTTTCTCTTCTCCCAAGGGGCTGTCTTTTTCTTGTCCCACAAGAGTCTGTAATTCCTTCTCCACAAGGTTCATTTCTGCCCTTTTGCATGTCTCATTCTAACATTAGCTGATCTGCTAAGTTTCAGGGTCTCCATCTGAGAGAAAAAGGGGTGGGTGACTGCCTTGCCAGGTTGCTGCTTGGAATATGTGAAATAGTCCAGAGGAACAAGCACATGGTGATGGCAGCTATGAGTTTGCTCAGTTCCACTACAACTTATATTCAGTCGAACAGATACCCAAGAAACAGCAGTAGGAAGTAGGGGAGGTGCCCCAACTGTCACAGAGCTGGTGCTCTGTGTAGAAGAAACAGGGAAATGGACATTGACACAGCATGAAAAGGTACAGCTTCCAACTCTGAAGAGGAAGGAAGTGTTTGCCTCGCTGTCTCCTGCTTACAAGACAGAATTCTGAGTCTGCAGAGGGAGGAGTGCTCATCAGTGTCAGTGCTTGTGGAATACCTAAATAACAACTGAAAGAATCAGAGAATGCACGCCCCCAAGACAGGTGGTCAGAGTACAGAGGACATGTGTAAAAGTAAACCAGATGTCCTGGGCATGTGAGAGTTGACTTGCTGAAAAGCTCTGTGTGAAATGTTTGCAGCACTTGTGCCCAAACACAGCTGTGTAAGCATTACATACAGGGCTTCTCCAGCTTCCCTCACAGTCCTGTAGCAGTCATTCCGGAAGAGAGACAGAGACAAATGCAACGTGAGACAGTATCTCTACCTGCTGCAGTTGCCCAGTACCAGGAAAGAGCACAACTGGATGATTCAGACACAGATGGGAAATATTTTTTCTATTAGCAGTATTTTTCATCTGTTGATGACTTTGTAGTTTCTGGATGTTTTTAATCTCATGCAATGACAGCCTTTTGAGTGCCTTAAGTTCATAGCTTCCCATGAAATGTTACCCTTGATCTATATTGGATTTAACTATTACATCAACATCCAATTTGGTAAACTAGTGAGTTTATTGGGGTTAGTTACAGGAATATACATAAAGAATTACCGAGACGTAGGGAAGGGGCTACCTACAGCATCTCCACTGAGGGATCACTGAACAGGCCTGTGGGTGATTCAGAAGGCAGTTGTGCACCAGAAAGGTGCCCCAGCAAGATGATAATTCACAGAAACCAGATACTACCTCCCGGGGCTCTCCTTCAGTGACAGCTTTTCCTCTGGGGACTTCGCTTTGGGGGGCTGCTGCTTCCCTTTTCACTGTTGCTCTTCCCAGTTGCTTCCTGCATTCTTGCTGGTATCCTCAGTGCCCTTAAATACTCCCAGGCTCAGGTCCCAAAGCAGGTCCCATGTGCCAGAGGGTATGTGCCACAAGCTGGAGCCCATTAGCTTAGGTTGTGTATGCCAGCCAGAGCATACCTGCCGGGAGCCAGAGAGGGCTCCTGAGGCCTGTGCGGTGCTCCAAACCCTGAGGGCTCCACCTGGTCTTCCCATTGTGGGTGCCTGTGAACTGTCCTACCTCCCTACAGAAGAGTCAAGAACTTGCTGTACAGTAGAGGATTTGGGGCTTTATCTAGACCTTTATCAGTTCCCCCCAATCCTTTCTAAAGTTCTGAATCACCTACGCTGTGTGAGAGCTTTGTGTGTGATATTTTTCCTCAACAGTGGGCACCAGTTAAGGCTCTCTGGGTAAGTCACCTTACATCCAGGGTGTGGAAAGGGAAATAGAGGAAATCCTTGTACTTGAATTCAGGAATGTATGAATAATGGTTACAGAACCAGCCCCAAGCACTTTCCTCTTGATCATCTGTGTCACAAAAAGAGATTGAAGGACAAATAGCTAATGTTGTTTTCTGTAGAGATCGACCAATGTCGTGCTGTGTCTTGGTGTGTGTACCACCCGCCAGTGTTGGAATCCTGCTAGCTCTGCTGCTGACTTAGCCTCTGTACCTCTGTATGCCTGTTTCCCCATCTGTTTGTGGATATAGCAGCTTCTTCTACATTGAGTTCTTTATCTACATAAATTCACAGTATTATGTCTCTACCTACTTTCTAAAGTAATTATTATAAACTTTCTCTCCTTTTGTTACTACTTCTGTTTCCTGTTGTCCTGGTTCAGGAACTCTCAATATGATTAAGATTAATCAGTCGGAATTCACACAGAAGATTTAAAACAGGGAGGAATTTATTGAGAAATAAAAGCTCTCAAGGAGAGGTGCAGAAGGGATTGCTAGTGAAGATCCCAAGGAAATGAAGGACTCAAGACCTTTATAAACCTTTTGCTCGGGTGGTTTCAGGCAGTCCCCGTGTGATGGGGTTATAGACCATAGACCGATGGAAGCCCACTAATTAAGACACCTTGCAGAAACTAGAGCAGGGAGGGATAAGCTGCCCACCTTCATTATTCGTGGAGGGCCCAGGGCTTTGACTTTACCCGTGACTCCACCTTTATTCCACTTCTGCTCCTATGGCTACTAGAACACCCTGTCTTAGTTCTGCCTATCTCTCCTGACGTATTCTCCTACCTAACACCTTTAAGGTTCACACCATGAAAACTTTGAGATAAATTAGGAATAGATTCAGCTGATCTCTTAACAATGTTGTGACTATAGTTAATAATAATGTATTCTTGCGAATTGCTGAGATTATGAAAGTATGTCTTCTTACCTTCATTAAATAAATATGTAATGCAGTATTAATTAACTGTATATAACCATTCTGCCATTCATACATATTTCCCAACATGTTATGTGTGATATGTACAGTGCTGATTTTTCAAAACAAGATAACTAGAAAAGGATGATTAAATTTTCATTCATATTGTCCATAGCTGTGCAGAGATGCTTCATTATCCTTCCTATATAGTATGTTAGAATATGAAATTATATTTCTACAAGTTTTATTTTGAACTGTCCAATTAATTTTTCAAGCCATTTTATAGTTGTTGGCTTTTTTTTTTTTTATTTCAGAGATGCACTTTGATTTCCCAGATAGACCTGTGGTTTTCTTGTGCACTGAAAATCCGAAGTACGGAATATTAGAGAATCACACTGCGCACTTAGATTATGAATTATTCTCATAGATGTGCATTGAGGACCTAGAGTGCACCCGGCTCTGGTGTTATGAGATGGGAAGCGAACATGAATCTTCTCTTGTAAAAGTATATGGTCTGGAAAGGGAAAGAAGGAGCTCCAGTGCAAGGTTGATACCCAGTGTCCTTAAGTCTATGGGAGACTAAAGGGTATGTAGGTCACATCTGAGCTCTGGCTTGGGTCAGGTAAAGCAGGGTTCCACCTAGAAGAACTCTCTTGCCCATCATGTCTGCTAAATTTCAAATTCTGAGACTATTTTGCCTAGTTTGTAGTGATGGGATGACTCCTGGATGTGGTTACTCCTATAATCACATAAACATGTAACTCAGCTGAACAACTTAGATCCATTAACATTTTGTCCTTACCAGTTTTTATGTCCAGAAGAGATTTAGAACCAGATTGAGTTAATGCTGCACTGCATCAGAATGTCTCTAGATGGCGATAAAGATGAAATTGCTGGGAATCTCACTATTGTCTATTACCAATTATGCATTTATTTCCAAGAGGAAAGTTCCACTTCCTGATAGAGAACATTTGTTACTGTTTTCCTTGTATAGCATATGCAGTAAGTGCTATCCTGGTCTTTGGGAGCCAGCAGCATTGACGGATGGGGCAAATGCCTTACTAGTCCCAAGCATGTACATCATCTCAGCTCTGTCCTTCATGTCTCTGTGACCTTGATCAGGTCAAGACCTCGTTTCTTTGGCTGAAATGTAGAAGCAGTGCTGCATTCATGTACCTCATAGTATTATTATGAAAATCAAAAGGAATAACATAGTAGTGCATTTTGAAAACTACAAAGCATTTTACAAATGCAAGATCATAAGGAATTATGCTATAGTGACAAAAATGAGTTTCTGAAACTGCAGTGATAGATGTTGTAATTGGATGTTGAGTGAGGGTTACTGTGAGGCATCCATCATGTACATAATCAGTGAGGCAGAATAAATTATGTACTCATGGATATTTAATCTTAATAGAGATTTTCATTTGATTGATATTAACAATATTTACTGCCAAGACTACCAGTCTTTGAAAAATAACGGTTTGGGGTCAGTATTAGTACTGACTGGTAATTAGTAATGGGAAATGTCAAAGTTGAGCCAGAAAAAGGCCAGCAGTAATTAAGCTTTTCTTTTAATACACAGAATGTAAAAAGCTCTTTTGGAGCCTTTCTGGACCATCAGGTATCTACCAATCCTGTGTTCAACATTTGATGTGGCAGTGTTCTTAGTTTCTTCTGTTTCCTTTTTATTTTTCTGAATGTTTGCAGAAGCAGTTGTCCATGAACATGGTTAAACCATACTCCTGGAAATCCACAAAGAAGCATTTGTCCCAGTGCCCATCATGTTATGCCTAACACATTCCAGCCACTTCAGTGTCACTATAAATAAACAAAACTAAGAACGTGTACACTACTCCTGTAAATGCTTTTAAAAGCAAATATTATGTGCTGTTGTTCAAACTTGCAGTATAATTGGTAGCTTATGATTTGTAACACTATTCAACACGGGAGCCAAAAAAAAAAAATCTGAGATTTTGGATTTGTCTCTTTTCCCCAGTAAATTAGAACTTCAATTATTTAGAAACTTTAAAAGAAAAAGAAAAAACTTAGCTTGCTAGTTAAAAGGAAAAGTTGCAGTGGGGACAAAAACTCTGTTACAAGAGTTCCTTCCTCCTTCGGCCTGTGGTTCAGCTCACTCAGTACAGCTGTGTTCCTCTGTTGAGTTTGCTGCTAGTATTTTGTGCCTTCTTCCTCAGTGGATTTTGTGATGATTTCAGTGAGATGTTGGCTTAAAATGTGTTTTCCTTTTTCCTTTGTACCTAATTGGTGATCTAAACCCCTTAGCATTCTGTGTTGATAGCATTTTGTTCTTTAGAATCACATAGTCTCCTTTCCTGTGTTGTAATTTTAACCAGTAATTTTTTTAACCCTATTTGTGAGCTTTGGATTGGTGATCATGGCCATATCCAACCTTTTGTTTTTGTCTCTGTGTTGCACCACATTTAATGTGTGCAAGTAATCACATACTGGCTGTTTTATGTCTGTGAGATTGAGATTAACCTTCCTGCCCCCATTCAATTTCCTTTCTAGGTCCAACTGGCCCACCTTCAACACTCCCTCTAAGCACCCAGACCTCTAGTGGCAGCTCCACCCTATCCAAGAAGAGGCCTCCTCCCCCACCACCCGGACACAAGAGAACCCTGTCTGACCCTCCCAGCCCACTACCTCATGGGCCCCCAAACAAAGGCGCAGTTCCTTGGGGTAAGTTACCATAAAGTCAGGGCCACAGCTGCCCAGGGCCAGGCAGTGTGTGGGGCTTCACTGTTCAGGGGACAGTTGACACATTCAAAAAGCAAACCAAATTACACACATACTGGATGAGGACTTGGTATGTTATGAATATTATCCTACCTGCTTCTTAAGGCCAAGAAACATTGTAAAAAATGTTTAAGGCCATTAAAAACCATTCATAGTGATAAATATAGTTGTCCATCAGTATCATCGGGGAAGTGTTTCCAAGGTCCCCTGAGCATACCAAAATTTGCAGGTACTCAAGTACCTTATATAAAAAAAACATAGCCTAATTGCATATAACCTAAGCAAAATCAGGCATGTCCAACTTGCAGTCTGCCTTTTGGTTTTTCTCCTCTGTTTCTTGAGTGAAAAAGAATTATCTTGGGCTGCACACATAGTATAAAATATAGCTAATGTATATAATTAACAAAACCTTTTTAAAAGAAGGGGAGAAAAAGCAGGCCACAGCTTGGACACTATATACCAAACACAATGTAGATCTTCTGTTAAAAAAAAGTCTGCGAGTTCAGTAAAAATAGATTTCTTCCCTGAATATTTTTGACCCACAATTGGTCAAATTCTTGGGCGCAGACCCTGCAGGTGTAGGGGGCCAATGTAATAGTAATGAAGTGCTGAGCATATCCTGAATCTCAGTCATACTAGCAGTTCTTTGAGGTAGGTCTTTGTCTCACAGAAGAAACAAAAGTTCAGAAAAGCTAAGTAGTTTATTCCCTCACATCAGCCAGAATCGTTTTATCAAATATGAATCAGGCCATGGTCAATTTTTCCCTTAATACCCTTTGAAGATTTCCAGTGAGCTTCAGATAGTGCAGGTTCCTTACCCAGGACCCCAGAGCCTGCATGGTGGGCCTGTCCTCTCTGCTCCTGCGCTGTCCTCCTGTTACTTCCTGGCTATCCCACGCTCTTTTCCTTCCAGGGGCCCATCCACAACCCAGCTCTCTGTCCTGCTTCTAGAAGGACTAGCCCCCTCTCGCCTCAATTCTCAGCCTGTGTGTTTGTCTTCCTGACCCTCCTCTCTCTAAAGGGAGCTGATTTCCTCCAACACACCTTCTCTGAATTGAAAAATACTTCATCTACATGTCTGTCTCCCTTGCTAGAGTGTATGTTCATGAAAACAGCTCTCCTGCGTGTCTTGTTCTCACCTGTGTTCACAGAACCTGGACTCATTCCTGGCACACATAGATATTTGGTAATCTCTTGACAGTGCCTAAAACCCTTACCCAGAATGTATTAGGTTAGTTAATTTGGTGACACTGACTGCCAATGACAAGAGAAGCATAATGTCTCCCTTTCCTACCAGCCTGCCAGCAGTGTAAGGGACACCCTATGGCCCAGCCAGGTCCCAGCCTGCAGTTAGTACATGCAGAGGTTGCTGAATGAGTGTGCTCACCTGCTTGTTGTCCCTCTTCCCCACCCCACCCTACCCCGCCCACACCAAGGAGTCTCATTATGGCTTTTTTTTTCTTGTTAATTCTTTTTATTAGGTGGATATGTAATTCAGATTAATGCTTTTTTTTTTTAGGTTTTTTCCCAAAAAAAATTATTCTTTTGGTTATTGTTTTCAGTACATAATAATTACATTAAACTGCATTACATTAAAGAGGAAGTGGTACCTATACATGTTGTATCTTAATAATGTTTACTTGCTTTTACCTGTCACACACTCTAATCACCCCACTTCCCCATGTCCCTTCCTCTCTCCCCAAAATCTCTCTCCCTGTTTTCTAACATCATACTTTTATTTTGCTCTCTTACTTATTTATACTTTGGGTTTCTCATATTAGAGAAACAGAGTTAACCTGCATCTCCTTTTTTTCAGTGTCAGCTTAATGTTTTGTTTTGTTTTTTCCCCCATTTTATTGATATTTATACGTGAAAAATTTAAGGTTTACAATGGAGTTGAGCCTTTTATGCACATATGTATGTTGTCAAAGTGACAAGGGCTTTCCCACTCTCCTTTTGTTCCCCCCCCACCCTTCCCTCCCTCCCTCCTCCCCTACCGATCATCCCCATTTCACTTTGTTTTTCGTTTTAAGTTCCATCAACAGACCAGTGGATACACAAATTGTGGTATTTATACACAATGGAATACTATGCATCAATAAAGTCCAACAGTGTGGAGGCTTTTACAGGCAAATGGAAGAAACTTGAGAACATCATGCTTAGTGAAGTAAGTCAGAAGCAGAAGGTGAAACATCGAATGGTCTCTCTGATATGAGAGTCCCAGAGCACAACTCCTATGAAACTTAAAACAGCTTAATGTTTTTAAAGCCATCCTCAAAAGACTATCTCACATGTTTAAATTTTTTGAGTTTTTAGTAAAAACCATAATGTCCACATAAGAGGGTGGCATACCCGTTGGCTTTCTGGTCCTGATGCCACAGGGTATATATTGTGTGTGTACACTTCTGTCTTTTGTTTGTTCGTTCATTCTGGGACTTAGCTGGGCATCTTCTGTGACTGTTTGGCTAGACCTTTTCAGTCTGTGCTCACAGAGCTTGGAGTCTAGTGAGGGTACATCAGAAGAGGGTACATACATGATCTTTACTGTCAGAGTAGACGTGTTGCTGCACATTGACCTGTGGAAATAACTAAAAGATAGTGTCTAACTTCATGAGAAGACCAGAGAAGACTTTATAGAGGAGCAGACCTTTGAGGTTGGGGTTAAGGAATCAGTTCCCAGTAAAAGCAAGCAAGGTCAAAAAATCCAAGCCTACAGCATGAGTTTATGTAAGCAAGCACTAAGGATATTCTAGAGGTTTTTAAGAGATGCATATCAACGCCTCAACAGTCCCCAGACTTCTCAAAAAAGAGCTTTCCCAGTAAGCACCATTCCATCAAAAGTTACAGATTTCCTGTGTAGACTCTCATAAGTTAACCTTCTTTGCAAATTTCACTGTCTCTAATACTCTTGTTTAATTGGTTTCCTTCTGTGTAGTTTTAGTACCTATATATGTTCATCTTATGGAAATTCAAGCTTTTTTAAAATCAGTTTACTAAATTTCTGTTTTCTAGCTTAAGAAATCATTATTTCTTTAGATTTCCTCTTTAACCTAATTTAGCAGTGAAACTTTCTTTTTTCATCTCCAGTGCTGGTAGCATTAGGGGCCTTTTCCCTAGGAAACAAATTATTACCTCATAAAAGTAAACGCCTGCCAACAGTAAGCAGGGATTATCAGAACCTTGCCCCAGTCCATTGTGAGCTACTTGCAGAAAGGTGTTCCTGAAAGACAAAAATGCAATTTTGTCCTTAGCAAAACAGCATTGATCCACATAACATGCCTTTGGTGGTCACTCACAAATAGCCCCAAATGTTGATATGAGAATTACAAGGCTGTTATTATCTATGGCGTGTTTGTGTATGGGTGAGGTACACATAGACACATTCTGCAGACACAGGTTAGTGACAGGAACCTGTCTGTACACATAGATTCATATGGCTCAGCTTCTTACCAGCAGGTTACACTTGCTCTGATCATAGTATTTGTGCTTTGCATTATGTAGTCACTGCTTGGTAATCCTGACACCAGCATCCTGCTGCCATTGTGGCCAAAAGCCAAGGGCAGGGTCTGACTTGTTATCAGCAGGCAGTGAGATCAGCGTTGGAGGCAGCTTCTCTCCTTGACCTCATACCTGCAGCTTCCACTTGGAAAGTTCTCTTTTTAGGACCTGAACCCGCCATCTGGGCTCAGCCAGTTGAGATAGGGCCTTTGAACCATCAGAGACAAGGGCCATGACTCTGGGATAGACACAGGCCTTAGGATATAGCTGTCCCCAAGCCTCACTCTTCTACCCCCGGAACAGGCTATGTCTGTCATGCTGATACAAGAGCTTTCCAGACTACTTTCTGGTCTGTAATCTGAGGCTTTACTCATAACATGTCTTCAACCTAGAATATTCTTCCGTTTCTTTGTGTTGATGCACAGTCATCCTTTAAGCCAGTGGTCTCCAGATTTTTTGACACCAGGTACCACTTTGGTTGAAGACCATTCTTCCAAGAATGGGGAGGAGTGGGTGGGGAGGCACTTGTTATCAGTAGGTTGTTGGAGGATAGCTTGAAATGGCGAGCAGTGGCAGGAGCAGACTGGGGAGTGAAGTTCCCCCTCCTTTTAGTCAGCAATGACATTGCAACCAACCGTGCGCTGGCAGGAGGCAGAGCTTCCCTCGAGTCTCACTTCCTGTTAGCTGATTGTCCTCTCAGCCTGGTCCTTCTATGGCCACAGACCAGTCATGGTCTGAAGCCCAGAGATTGGAGACACTTGCTTTAAGCCCTGTTATCCTGAGGCTGCTGAAACACATGCCACAAAATTAAGGGTTTTAACAGTAGGCTATTCTCTCCATTCTGCCGTCTGCAAGTTCAAAATCCAGCAGGACTCTGCTTCCTCAGAGGAAGAATCTCTTCCTTGATTATGATGACTCCAGGCAGTTTTTGCAGAGTGGCTCAACCACTCTTGTGTCTGCCTTTACAGTCATCTTTCTATGCTTTTCCCTCTCACTGACGGGACACTTAATACTATGTTTGGAGCTTACCTGACTTGCTTATCTTAGTCTACCTCAAGATCCTTAACCTTAAGGCAGGAGAACTGTAGATTTGAGGCCAGCCTGGACTACATAGGAAGACCCTGTGTCAGCACACAGGCACACTGACTCACTGTTGGGGGTGAGAAAACACACACACAAAGATCTTTACATTGGTATAGATCCTTTTTTTCTAATATGTTCATATTCACAAAGTCCACAGATTAGGGGGTGATACCTTTAGGTGGTCAACCTATTGTAGCTCTGTCTTTGGCCACCCAGGATTCATATCCATCCCACATACAACTATATTTTCAATATCCCGAAAGTGCCAGCCTCCTGTGTTGATCCATGTTCATGTTGTCAGAGAAGATGACAGCCAGCCATCTTGCCAACACTGGCATTGCCCCGTGACCAAGATGAAGTTTTCATTTGCCACAGTTTGGAGTTTGTACCTGCAGTGGGTTCTTTACCATCCCTCATTTTTAGACTTGGGACCTCTGTGGCTTTAAGCTCATTTGCAGAGCAGCCATGACTGGCAGGCCCTCCTCTGTGCTGAAATCCTTAACAGAAGCCACACTTTGCTCTAGACTGATTATTAGTGCTGCTGCATCCTCCGTGCTGGCCCTTAAGAACGTGAAAGGCTATTGAAGAAGGAGGTAGACTTTAATTTTTGTCTTGAGAGGTGAGTAGAATAAACGGGAAAATAGCAAGATAATTGACATTGAGACACGTGTGGCAAGGACCACAGTTACATTTGTTGATACATCTATTTCCCAGCAGCCTCACTTCCTGCATGAAAAGTCTCCGTCTCTCCATGTGTTAAATCCCATCTTGTGCCTTCATAAATTCTTGATACAGGTTGATGGCCATTAGCAAAAAATAAAATGGAAGTTTGTTATTATGAGCCTTTAGATAAAAAAAAACAACTACTCGTGATACTTTATAAGGTGAACACTTGTCTGTACTCTCACATGATGCATAACCCTATGTTGAGCATGCATTGACTTGTGTAACTTGGAACCATAGTCTACCTAGCAGGATGTAATATTTCCTGGACTTTAAGGACATTAAGCTCAAGGGAGGTACAGTAACTTGCCCCACTTCTCACAGGTGGCGCACGAGGGCTGGGAGTCTCAGCCTGTGTGGCTGAGATGGCACACTCTTCACATTGCTGCCTTCTGCTCACTATGGCTCTGGGCTTGAGAAGGACAGGTATTGAGTCCATTCTTCCTCCCATTAGTTACGTGTATGCTTGGGAAGCTGAGTGTAAAATTGGCACTCCGTTGAGCACAGATGACCCAGTAGTTATGCCTCTCCGGCCCCCTTGCCCAAGCATAGAGGACCACTTCTGGGTTTGAACCTGAAGAAACTATGATGTCTGCAGTGCCCAAAATAGACACGGCTTCTCATTAGTGAAACCCCACATCTTGATAGGTTCAGCCATCGTCTTGGTCCAGGGGTATGAGCTTATCTTGAAATCCTTAACGTAAGACCACATACCATGGATGGAGGTACATCAGAGATTGTTCTCTACAGGTCAAAGAAGAGAACAAAAAGAGAATACAAGTAATCATCTGGTTTGTGGCAAGTGCAAGATTAACGTTCTCCTACTTGAGATTCTTAGGGCCTTTCCCCGCAGGACTTCTGTTCTTTAGAGTCTGCAGTGCACATCATGTGAGACAGTTTGTACACTGAGTGAGTATTTTAGAAGCCCAAATTCTGCTCCAGGTTCTACAGCTCCTGCCTAAATGAGCTATGGCAATCTTATTACTCACTTTTGGCCACTGGGGTTTAAAATTGTGCAATCATTTGTTTTCATGTAAAGCAGGTAATTTTGCATACTTTATTGTTGAGCCCTCACAACTGTCTTATAAGATTGGGATTGTCATTTTCCCTAGTTAACTCGTTGTCAAATTTAAACATTGAGAAGTTAAATGAATTTTATAATACTGTAAATGCAGTAGCTTCAGGACGGGAATTTGAACCCCATCTGGCTCCTGGAGCCTCCATGGCATTCATTACTTAGCTGATACCCTCTGCCCTTTCTACAAATTCCCAGCTTGAAGCTTCTGTCATGCGATAAGTGATCAAGAGTCTTGGTTACAGTTTTTTCAGTGTCTTGTCCAACAGCTATCTCTAGGTTCCTTAACATATGTAATATATCAGGGACTTTTCTAAAATGCATAGAGAGGGAGAAAAGGATTGAGTTGCCTCTGTATTTTTGCTCTTCGTTGTCCTCTTTTTAGTACTCATTTTCAGATTTAGAAGCTGCGGCACAGTTCCCTTCCTGGAGATAAGAGGTAGCCTGGCTTTGCTATGAGAAGGGTAGGAGTCTTGTCAGCTGAGTACAGATGCCTTCCCAGCCAGGCAGGTGTGAAAGGTCACACTTGGCATGAGATTGAAGAGTCAGCACTGTTGGTCCTTGCCTGCAGCTAGGGCCTATTGGTTGCTGCGTGCCCGACAACAGAGCAGAAAGTGGGGGGACAAAGATGAAGCGCTGGGCATGGTGACACATACTGTAATCCCAGCACTCTGGAGAGCTAAAGAAGGAAAACTGCACGTTTGAGCCCAGAATGGGATATGGCAATATGGATTCGGTCCTCAGTACTAGAAAAAAAAGAAAGGTGGTAAGAGAGCACCAGTCCTTGAGCTGCCTGCTGATGGAGCAAATGAGCATTGTTTTGTTACATCTCATCAGAGGGCTGTGAATAACAGCCAGTTAGCATCATGCTTCTTGTGCACCAGCTCTCTGCCCCAGAACCAGTCGTTTATCTCTTCTAACGTTTACGGCAATACAGTATAGTGGGGAGAGTTCATCCCATCGTATAGATGAGGAAATCGAGCTTAGCAATATAAGCAGTATCCTCCAAACTTGTACCCATACATCATTGAAACACCTGGAATTCAAAACCAGGCTTGTCTGTGTCTGATATTTATACCCTTAATTATTCTCCAGAAGAAGAGGGAGTGGTCAGAGGATTCTCAGAAAATGACTTTGGAGATTTTTTTTTTTTTAATGTGTTAGGAATCCTCTGAGAATAAGAGGGACAGGCATTGTAAGGGGAAAGAACAGAACGGGTACAAAGTTACAGGGGCATAAGACACAGTGACTTTGGAGAATGGAAAATTGTCTTTACTGTGCAGAGAGGAGTATTAACCAGAGCTCTGCACATTTGGGCCTGTGGGCACAGGCAGCAATGACCAGAGCAGCCTGCTGTTGTCACGTTCATCCATGCGTAACTGGGCAGATAATCACATGTTTGAAATGTGTTTCACCTGCAAAGAGAATTAAAAGATGCAACAGTTTATAGCTCAAACGTGTTGATTGTAATAGCTGACTTCAGTTAAACTGCAAGGTTTGCTATCTAGACTACAGACTCAGCACTGGGTACAGTACTGGCTAGAGAGAGGAAGAAAATCGCAGCTCAGAATCTGATAAGAGATACCAAAGATGTCCTCAGAGAATTAATGGCTCAGAGAAATACATTAATCATTCGGACTATCTTATTAAACAAAATTAAATTTTAAAGTCTTTGATGCAGATACTGCCAGCTTGTTTATTTCTTTATGTACCACTGTCCTCGAGTGATGACAGATCATTCTGTCCAGGAGGTCTAGTCACGACACTGTGCCAGTCTCTCTGTTTAGGTGCAGAACAAGGAAGACAAGATTATGGGAATTCAGGGCTGGAGACGTAACTTAGAGGTTAAAGCACTTGCTTGTCCTGTGCAAGGCCTTGGGTCCAGTTCCCTAGCACCACATAAAAATGAGCCAGGCATTGTGGTGCACACCTGTAAATCCAAGCACTTGGGAGGCTAAAGCAGGAGGACTGCAGTGAATTCAAGGTCAGCCTGGGCTCCATAACAAGTTCAGGATCAGCCTGAACTGCAGAGCAAGACTCTGCCTTAAGTGTGTGTGTGTGTGTTGGGGGGGGGGGGTAGTTTTAAAGCACAGATACTAGAGGTGGGCTACTGGCTTGGTATTCCAGCTGCTTCGCCTTTGGTAAGGTGCCTTTTTTGCATGATCTTCATATATAAAATGGAGGAGGTGTTTGTTACTTCTCATGAACTTAAGAACGTTGAAGGACTTATGACCTTGCACAATGCCATGCTCGTAGTTAGTAGTCAGTAAATGGTAGTTGCTGACTGTGCAACAGGATGGGTCATGAAAAATGGGTAGATTTGTGGTCAGTGCTCTCAGATATGATTTAGCTCTGGGATCTGCAACCATTCATGCATTTGCCTTCTTTCCTTGTCTCTGAAAAGGGGATAGTGTTGCCAGTCCCTTTCTTTTCTCCTTCCCTAACTCCTCCAGGACCTGGCTGCCTGGAACCCCAGCACTTCCCCGCGTACATCCTGCCCCACCAACCAGGGCATTGGTGCCGAAAAAGCGTACTCATGTTCTAACCCATTTTTTGACCTTCTCTAGGCCAAAGCACAATTATATCCCTCTGGGTGCCTTTTCCACTGGCCAACTAAAACAGGTCTTCTGCCTGTTCAGGTGCCATGTCTTCCAAGGAAGACTGTTTCCTATTAGCTGGATTTTAGGTACCTTTTGCTCTTCGTTTTCTTTTCTTTCTTTGTTTATTTATTTATTTATTTATTTATGTATCGCCTCCCCTTCCCCTTCCCACGCTCTCTCTTCCCCCACTTTTCCTTGCTACAATGTCTATCTTCTTCTGTATCGTTTACCATTTTTATGACTTAGTTTTTTCATACTAGAGAAGCCATATGATATTTAACTTTCTGGGTCTGATTCATTTCGCTGAGCATAATGTTCCCAAGGTGCATCCATTTACCTACAAATGACCCAAATTTGTTAATCTTAATGGCAGAGTCGTACTCCATTGTGTGTGTACACCACATCTTCTTTATCCGGTCATCTGTACTCGGTCATATTGGCTTGTTCTGAGATTTGGCTATTATAAATAGTGCTGCTATAAACATGGGTAAGCATATATCTCTGCGGCATGATGACTTTAACTCTTCTGGGAAGTGCTCTTCATTTCTGCAGCAACCAGCCTAACTCGATGTTGATTTCATTCCACATTGTTAAATACGGTTCCTGTGAGTCTCCTGGGCCAAGTCTTCAGTAGATTTATCTTGCACCTTCTGATGCACACTCATCCTTTGCATGTAGGTGCTGATAAATGTTAACGTTTGGGTGAATGGTGAGACTGTAAGGGACTGAACTTTATCAGTCCCCTATGGGAATATCCACATATATGCACACAGCTGGGGAGTGGTGTATTTCATCTGAGTCTGGTTACTCGGGGTTACTGTCTCTGCACAGCGGCCTCAGAGTGAATTTGACGTTCACTGTGTTTTCTACACCATCAGGCCAAAGACATGATCCTGAGCCAGTAGGACATGACTGAGCTCCTGTGATCTTTAGAGATTTTTAGAGACCTTGCAAAGGGGCATGCTGCTCACCTCTGACATGGTAACAGTCGAAGTGTAAATAGTGTGTAGCTTTGTTATGTCCTGATGCCTCAAATGTGTGCCATTTTTGGCTTACATCATTGAAGTACCTTTTGGGGTCTTATAGGATGCTTTTTTTTTTTTTTTTTTTTTTTTTTTTTTTTTTTTTTTTTTTTTTTTTTTTTTTTTTTTTTTTTTTGTCATATCCATGTATATCCATGTTCTGTTTCCCTGTCTGAAGATGCAGCTTTCAACTTCTGATTTTTCTTGTAGGTAATGATGTGGGTCCTTCATCTTCAAGTAAGACCACAAACAAGTTTGAGGGACTCTCTCAGCAGTCCAGGTGAGCCATCTTAGTGTTTCTTCTCTTTGGCTCTTGCTTGCAATGGATAGGGTTATAAAAATGGATTTTAGCTACTTTCTGGTACTCTATAGTCATGGTCAGCCAAAATGGCAGGTTATGATGAGAAACTGAACACGGCTTGTCCTGAGCTACATGAACCATCCTGGCCTGGCACAGGTCTGCAGCCACACAGCCCTCTATGTCTACTGACGACAAGGGAACACAGACCTCAGCATCCTGGTGGTTGCAGAGTTAGATACTGGCCTATGGCGAAACTTCTGAATGAGTTCTGATTTATTTTTAATGTTTTAAGTAAGGAATTTTGTTGTAGTATTTTCACTAATAACCCTTTTGCAGTTTTAGGAGTGAAAAAAAATATTCCTCAGTGATATGATAGCTCCAAGATTCTCTAACAGTTAAAAAAAACTTTCTAGGTTCCCCATTTTTAAGATTTTTCTACCTGGGCTGTAAGCAATGTTCCTTTCTCTCTTTTCTCTGAAATGAGATGCTTTGGGGAAACTTTCAAGGTGACCAGTAGGCCACCTTAGATCTGTCCAAAGGATTTCTGTAAGAAGTGGGGATCTGGGCAAGAACACAGAGTCACTTTCAGACCTACAACTTCAGAGAAAAGGAAACCACTTGTATTGAGGGCTACTTCCCAGAGTTTATCAAAGATGAAAGAGTAAACCTTCCATGACACCACTCCTATTTCTTCTCTATAAGCCTATTGGTTTCACAGATGGGACTGAGGCCCGACATACTGACGTGGGGGCACTGACTTCCCACCTGCCTCTCCAGCCCTCGGGCTCTCCCTGTGGTACGATACTCTGTGTTCTCCCTGCCCCTGGCCTGCCTGCCTTCTCATTTGGCACTTCTTCTACTGTGCTTTGGAAACCCCAAAAACTGAAATTCTGATGATCTTCCAAAGCAAGGAGTGACCACACACAAGGCACTTGTAAAATGGTTCTGAACAAGTGTTGGAGCACTTGTCAAGCATGTACAAAAGCATGTATGCAAAAAGGTAAAAAACTAGCAAGGCCTGGTGGCCTGTAATCCTAGCAGTCTGCGAGGCTGAGGCAGGATGATAGCAAGTTCAAGCCCTGCCTGGACACCTTAGCAAGACCCTATGTCAAAATCAAAACCAGGAATAGGCTGAGGATGTAGATCAATCAGTGTAAAGGACCTGGGCTCAATCCCTATCACACACACACACAGTAAGTATAATATATGTATGTATGTATGTATGTATGTATGTATGTATGTATGTATGTATGTATGCTGTGAGCAAGATCAAGCTGATTGTAAACAAGAGCCACACTGCAATTCCATGAGTTTTCGGTACCCTGCCCCCAGGCATACATATGCACAGAGCTACCACCACTCCCCCTAATCCCCACAGTGGCCCTGTTCATTCCCATGGGAAGAAACCCAGGCTATATGTGCGTGCATGCTCACAGCATTGGTCCCAGAGATTCCCTGCTTAATGTGCCAACCTTGCTCTTACTAACATGGCCAAGAGCCAGGGCAGGCCATGCTCACATGAGTAATTGGTAGCCAGCCTCCCTGAGAAGCTACTGACACAGACCACAAGAGAAACACTCCAAAAGTGTTGAGGCAGAGTCCTCTTACATTCAGTCTCTCATCTGATAGTGGCTTTGTCTCATGAGTGTTACTTTCCAATCCCCACCAAGGAGAGGCGGGCTGCCTGTGAGCTGAGGAAAGAGCTCTCTTACACAGGGATTCCAAGGGCTGGGACTGTAGACAGGAACACATGCATTTAATCTTTCTCTGACCTTGAATTTGGTTGATTTGTTGGCATTTCCTTCCCTTCTAAAGGCAGTTAGAATGATAAGAAGCAGCATAGTAGGGTAGGAAAGGGCAGCAGAGGACAGAAAAGGAGGCAGAAATCATAGAAAGGGTTCTCAGCAGGTTCTTCTCAGGCTTTTGGCTGCTCTTGCTTCTCAGGTACATGGGACTCCTGGTGTCCTCAGAGGATCCTTCCAGCCCTTGTGAAATGAAGTGGTGGCTTCCAGCTAGTAGATGCCACATTTAATTATTCAGACCACACGGTGCAAATTTCTGTGCCAGGGACTTGGGCATTTTTTTGCCCTCCTCATTTACATGTCCTCCAGAAGGAGGCCACTGCCAAGGCCTGAGAACCCAAGCTGCCTCCTCTGGGGTAAAAGAGGAAGTACACGCTCAGGGCCCCAGAAAGCTGCACTGAGTTCCAACCTCCACCACCAAACTGCCTGGGCCTTCTGCCAGCCAGTGACACTCTTTATACTTCCGTTTCCCTGTGTGAACGTGGGATGCTCTGTGTACTTTGTTCTAGTCATAACTTGCAGCACGCCAAATGCTTCCGTACATAGTAGTCTATGACATGGAGGGACTTGGCTTTATCCTTAATGGGAATTTATTTCTCTCTTGAACCCTGCGCACCTCCAGCAAAGCAAACTGAAATATGGAAAATAGACTAATCTTGTATTAAAGAAATATTGAAGGACTGTTTAGCTAATATGCACATGGTTTGATTTCCTTGTGTCATAGGTCACTGTTGACATTATACCATTTTTAGATCCTAAATGATTATTGTTTATCAATTAGCACCAGTTCTGCAAAGACTGCCCTTGGCCCCAGAGTTCTTCCTAAACTACCTCAGAAAGGTAAGATGCATCATTTTCATACTCACATACAAATAAAGTGTCAGTGTGACCTCCCACTGGACAGAGGATGCGCCTCTTTTGTGCCTTGATCTGCATCAGATCCTGGAGCAGCACTTGGCATATGGTAGGTGCGGGTATTTGCAAACTCAAAATCTATGATTAGCAAGACACTATTCCCAAGCTGGTCATGGTGGCACACACCTGTAATCCCAGCACTCGGGAGCCTGAGGCAGAAGGATTGCCATGAGTTTAAGGCCTCCCTGGACTACATACTGAGTTCAGGACCAACCTGAACTACTACAGAGCAAGACCACATCTCAAAAAAAAAAGATAATATTCCCTTTCTATAAAGCAACATTTTTCATAAGACATTGTAGGATATGCAGGTACACGCTTTCTCCACTTGGTCACAAGGCAGAGAGACCTGGGAACCAGTACTATCTCTTCCCCTCACCAGCTATGACTTTGGACTGTGGCTGACAGAACCTGCAGGCTGTAAGTATTCTGTAAGAGTAATGAGTGTTAAAGAGGGCTCCTCGGGGCCAAGGTTCCAGTTTCATAACTGGTTCCCGGCACAGGGGCCCAGTACATATGCTGAAACAATGAGGAAATAGCTGAGGCCTACTGAGTAAATCAAACTAAGGAGTATACTCTAAAAATACAGTGTTTCTAGAAAAACATCTTTGGAAGAAAAAGGAACCTGGTCCTGGTGGCACCTGCCTTGGGCTGTGGCTTGATGGCTCCACATACCTTGGATCCTTGTCTGTAAAGTGAGGAATAATCACCTACTTCCTAAGTTTCTATAAGAGCAAGGTAAAGCCAAGCTTCATAAAGCCCCTGGCAAGTGGGTGGCAAAGGAATCCTTCCGTGGGATGTAGAGATGCCCGTACTCTGTGAGATACAAAGAGGCAGCGTCTATAAGTGCAGCTGTTTTGCCAAGCAGAGACAGTAGGCTGTTTGACCTAATCTTCCTTAATCACGTCCAAGCTTTTTGCCCATAAAACCAAAATTTCTCTATTCTTACAGTGATATAAATGAACGTGCAGAGCCATCCCTTACCTTTAGAGTTCGTGGGCACGTCCAAGCGTTTCCTCTATTCTTTCCTTGTAGATTTGTCCTCCAGAGGACCCCCATGTCCCCATGGTGTTCTCAGTAGACCACCTTAGATCTGTACAAAGCTTAGAGGAAACCAAGGTTCTGCTATAGGTTGTTGAAGCCAACAGTGAGATTTCTGTTCCTAGTTCAGTCGTCCATGGCCTAGTTTAAGTAGAAGTCAAATAGTAGCTACTACAGGGAAATTGAAACTCAGCACTCCCCAGAGTTCTTCTGTGAGGTGACACGTTTAGGGGGCATTGGTACATGGGCCAGGCCCTGTGTTAGGTGAGCTGGTCCCAAGTACCTGCTGGCTCACTCCCATGGAGACTCCCCTTGTATTTCCTAAGTCTTTATTTAGGCTTGGTTTGGGGTGGGGGTGGTGATTATTTTTAAACTCTGCCCAACGTGCTGCCCTGACCTCAGGCGGTTGAGGCAAGTTTCCCAAGCACCGTTCCCCCATCCACTGGCTGCCCCAGCTACTGCCCTGTGCCATGTGCATGTTACCACTGCATCCTCCCACCTGCCTTCTGGCTCATTTTCTCTAGTACTTCCAGGTTCTCAGTTCCCAGAGAGACCCACCTGCAGCTGCTGCCCCCTTGTTCTCTTCCCCTGCACAGCCTTTCTCCTCCTGTCCCAGCTCAGCCTGTCACCACAGGCCTGCCCGGATGTTCTCCTGCCCACTGTGGTGTTCTCTGACTACTCCCAGCCCCGACAGCTGAACTGCACTAGCCTGGGGAAGCGCATGAACAGGACGGCAGTCCTGTCTTCTGTCCGTGAATTCATGCAGTCCTCTGCTGCTGCCACTGGCCCCTGCACCCGTCACGTCCCATCCTTCCCCTCACACTGCCTTCTTCCCAGGAGAACTTGACTTCTCCTCTCCCTCTGTGAACCACAGTTGGTGCCCACCCCTGCCACCACTGTGTTACTGAGCTATATCCCAGTCCTTTTTGTGCTTCTACGTAGAGACAGGGTTTCCCTGAGTCACAAAGTTGCCCAGATTAGCCTGCAACTTGCAGTCATCCTGCCTCTGCCTCCCAGTGCTGGGAGCACAGGCAGGTGCCACCAGGACCAGGTTCCTTTTTCTTCCAAAGATGTTTTTCTAGAAGCATTGTGCTTTTAGAGTAAACTCCCTAGTTTGATTTACTCAGTAGGCCTCAGCTATTTCCTCACTGTGTCTACATATGCACTGGGCCCCTGTGCCAGGAACCAGTTATGAAACTAGGAACCGTGGCCCCGAGGAGCCCTCTTTAGCACTCATGATATTACTCTTACAGAGTACTTATAGCCTACAGATCCTGTCAGCAAATTCTTTACATATATTAATTGTGTAATCTTTAGGCAACCCTATGAGGTAGAATTTTGAGGAAAAAAATTGAAGCACCAAGAGATTAATGCAATTTGCCCAAAACCACACAGCTAATAAGTGGCTTGGTTCAAATTAGAGACATATCCTGAGTGTTGTCAGTGCTGTTATGTATCAGTCTTCAAAGAGCTGTGGGAATGGTTCAACAGATGATGGCATTGCCTACCCCATGCCACCATGTGCAGCTGCCAGAGAGAATGAGGAGCTGACTTAGAGACACTCCCAGACACAGTAGTTAGGGAAAAACAAAATTTTGGACAATATGTGTTACAGTATTGTGTGTATCATGATCCTCTTTATTGCTTTTGAGTGATAAGTGCACGTATGGGCATCACCAGATGCTACACAGGTTACCTGGGAGAAAAGAGGTTAACAGAAGAAGCTTTCTGCTGCTTATCTTAGGCTGCATAATCACATCAAATGAAAAGAAGTAAATTACGATAGAGCTACAGAATTGAGTATAATGCCTTGTCGCTTTACATGTGTACCTGTAATCTTAGTCACATAGCAAATGCCTCTTCTAAAATAGCACATAAAATCAGGTTATCAAAAAGTATATAGAAAAGTCAAGGAGATATGTCAGTGTATTAAAAATGGCTATATTTAGATTGGCTGTTACATAGGACAGTTTTTAGCCTCACTTTACAATTTTCCATAAATTGTTCTGTGTTTGTGGGTTTTCTTAAACTCTAGATTAATATGGACAACTGATTGTTACATAATTGAAGCATAAAACCGTGAATTGTGATGTAGCTGTCTCCTGGTTTCCAGCTCTCACCTCATTACAAACAGCCTTTCAGATCACTGATAGGAGGAAACCTGCCTCCCCTATTGCATTCTATTCCAGTGACCCATCTCTGTCATTGTCCCCACAGTGGCACTAAGGAAAACAGAAACGAGCCATCATCTCTCCCTAGACAAAGCCAATGTACCACCTGAAATTTTTCAGAAGTCATCACAACTGGCAGATCTTCCACAAAAACCACTGCCTGGAGACCTGCCCCCAAAGCCCACAGAGCTGGCCCCCAAGCCCCAGATTGGAGATTTGCCACCTAAGCCCGGAGAGCTTCCTCCCAAGCCACAGCTGGGTGACCTGCCACCCAAGCCCCAGCTCTCAGACTTACCTCCCAAACCACAGATGAAGGACTTGCCCCCCAAACCACAGCTGGGAGACCTGCTAGCAAAGTCCCAGGTGGGTGATGTCTCACCCAAGGTTCAGCAGCCATCCGAGGTCACGCAGAAGCCACACCCAGCAGATCTCTCTCCCAACATGCAGTCTCGAGACACCATCCAAAAGCAAGGATCAGAAGACTCCAATGACCTCACGCCTACCCTGCCGGAGACACCTGTACCACTGCCCAGAAAAATCAATACGGTGGGTGGGCATCTGTGCACGGACACTTATACTCCTCACTACCTTCAGGCAGTAGCTGGAAGAATGAGGGGAACCTGCGCTCCAGCTCACACAAGAGAGTGAGAGAGTGGGAAGCCGGCCCCGAGCTGGCAGTGCTTTGTGCTTTGGCCCAGGTGTAATGGCGAGGTGAACCGGGGAGTCAGCATCATAGGCTTCACAGTCCCACGGGCAGCCTTCCGGTACCTTGTCTTGGTCCCTAAGGTAACTGCAGAGCCATGGCAAATTACACACCTCTGAGCCTGTTTTCTCATATTGAAAAAGAAGCTGATACAGTCCCAAACTCACACACCATTAAATTCAATGACCAATGACCAGCACACAGTGGGCACAGAGCAAAAACTCAGCAGTGTTGTCTCTTCTCTAGGTACCTGCAGGGTAGAATTGAAATAGAGTCTTCAGGGTTGGAGGAATGGCACAGTGGTTAAAGTGGTTGCCTGTCAAGCACAACGCCCTGGGTTTGATTCCCCAGCACCATATAAGCTGGACGTGGTGGCACATGCCTGTAATTCCAGCACTCAGGAGGCTGAGGCAGGAGGATTGCTATGAGGCCAAGGTTACCTGGGCTTCAAAGTGACCAGCCTGGGCTACATTGTGAGATGCTGTCTCAAAAAAAAAAAAAAAAAAAAAAAAAAGAATAGAGTCTCCCGCTTCAGGTTCTGAGAGTTCTCTTGGTTAGAGCTTCTTACCCTCCCTTCCCTGAGAACCCAAGGAAGAAAGATGAGACTTAACACAGAATTTTATAGAAGTCTCAACATTCTATCCTCATCAAGTGCTTCCTACTTAGACCCTCTTTGATTTAATTTAAAATGGGTTTCCCTTAGTCAGTCCGGGATGCTCCATGAAGATGTCCTTGCTGTCTGTCCTTCACATTGCTGCACCCGCCCCTCCCCATCCCTGGGTAGCAAGCACCCAGGTTGAGCACAGCTAATGGGGAAACTGAAAACCTCCCACTGTAGAGGACAGCTTGATCATACAGCTTATTACAAAACACTGTTAAAACTGTATCACATCAATACTAAAGGAAAGGAGAGAAAAATAAGTAACAACCTTCAATGGATGTGTGCCCACTATGGTTGCTGTGGGAGTGTATTTGCTCTTCTTGGGTGACTCACATTCTCCCAAGCTCCCCTGATTGGCCTCCAGATTTTTGATGTGTACAGCTCATGTTATATTAATTACAGTCATGCCATCTTGTTGAATCCAGCCATGATAAATTAACACACAGTAGGCCTTCCTGGGTGCTCAGGCTCAGCCCTGAGGTGACTGTTTGCTGCTCCCATGGTTCTGCCAGAATTCCTAGAACCCCCTGGCACGTGAGGAGGGAATCACTTAACCCAAAGCATTTAAAGAGACAGTTTGCCTTTTTGTTGCTACAATTATTTAATTGCCTGGGTACTAAAAGTATTCTTTAGAAGCATCTGCCTTTATTTCTGTTTTCCTATTCACAAAAAACTGAAAGTCCAGCCAATAAAAACCCAAGTCAAAACTGGTCAGAACTGACAACTGTTTTGGAAACAGCACAGGCTCCTCCCATCACAGTGTGATGGATGGTGCTGCGGTTGGCCAGCATCAGGGGACTGAGAAACTCAAGGACGCTACACATTCAGTATGCAGAAGCTGCACATGTGGCTTTGCATCATGTTGCCTAAAAATATTTTTAGACTCTGCTGTCACTTCTGCAGGCTGGTGGGGAGAGCCTCCCGTGCATGTTGTTGGCTTTCTGGTGGAGGTATCTTGGCAATGCCTGTCCCTGGCTTGGCCAATAGACTGATGCTGCTGGTAGGAAAGGCTGTCCTTTCTTGAAGGTACACACATGCACTTGAGGAAAGCACGTCTCAGTGAAGTTAAGTTCCTTGCCCATAGTCACCAACTTTTAGATGGTTTTTGTGTTCATTCTAAAACTTAGTTTCTTTATTGAAGGGCAAAAATAAAGTGAGACGTGTGAAGACCATCTATGACTGCCAGGCTGACAATGATGACGAGCTCACGTTCATTGAAGGAGAGGTGATTGTTGTCACAGGGGAGGAGGACCAGGAGTGGTGGGTACGTATGAGTATCTGTTCATTTCCTCCATCCGTCTGCTCAGCTTACCATGGCTGAACACATGTTGGGTTCTGCAGACCCCACAGTGAGTCTTAGAGCACCCCTCAGCACACGAGTCCTGCCAGCCACATCACTGACTTAGTGGCCCTTGGCGTTCTGTCACTGCAATGTATGTCACTCAAGCTCTCCGCTGATAAAAGTTCACCCCGCCCCTAGCAATGGGGCCTGTCAGAAAGCCAGTTTAGGATAGTGACACGAGATAGACTCTAATTTGCTGACTCTTTGGACTTGGAAAACCTTCTGTAAACCTGTTTCCTCTGATAAAACTAGGACATGATTGATCTTAACTTCTCAAGAATATGACAAGACTCACATTGTCATGTGATAATAGTATTGTTCCCAAGCAGCAGGAATCCTATTCTTCGCTGAGAAACAGTGACTCCAGGCTGGGCACGGTGGCTTCTACCGGTAATCCTAGCACTGCAGAAGGTCAAGGCAAGAGGACTACAAGTTCAAGTGGCCTTGGCAACTTAGCAACTAAGTTGTTTCTAAGTCCTAGCAAATTTTGAGACTTAGCTAAGTCTCAGGAAAATGAAAAAATAAAAGGCTGAGGATGTGACTCATTGTGAAAGGAGAGAGGGAAGGAAGGGGCTAGCAAGCAAGCTAGCTGACTCCAGGAGATTCCGGGGAGATGAGGGATAGGTTGTCTCTAACATCATTCTTGAGGGGAAATTCTGTAGTCTGTCAGCACATGTCCAACCACATGTAAGGATGTTGCCACACATACTAATAGTGACCTGTTGATCTCAGAGCCCTCTGGCTGCATTAGGCCAACTAAGAGATTCTGCTTCCCTAACAAGGCACCCAGTAGTTAAATGACACCTAAGATCACAGGCCTAGGGAGCAAAGAGCCCCTGGGGCCTCTGGAGCTCTTGCTCCCACTGCCTTCCCCCTATCCTGTAGGCACAGGAGCTGGTCTGGTGTGGCCTGGCCAATCCCATCTCACCCTTAAAACCTCCCTCCTCTTTATATTTGCCATGTACAGGCAGTGTGTATGGTCCTTGCTATGCTGCTATGCTTTCTGTTAAAGGCTTATGACATGATTCTGTTTAATGTAACTAATACTGACTTAAGTAATTTTTGCAGGTTACCATGACTTTCACACTTACATAACAGTAAAATTACCACAGGCTACCACCAGTCTCAAGACTTTTCAGTGTCTTCTCTCCAGTAGTAACCAATAGACAAGTGGTACTACATAGCAGCCTCTTCTCTATGTGTGTATATGTACGTGTACACAAATATACACACAGCATACACACATACTGTTGCTTTTGCAGTGTAGTTGCACAAAACTAAAAGTAAAAAATGTTTTGGCCCCATTTGGGGCTCTCCGCCTGGAAAGGCCGCCGAACGCCCACTTGAGAGTAGAGCTCTGAAGCCTGAAGCCTGAGCACTTGTCCCCCACGTTGGGCTGCTATGTAGGTGAGTTGAGGGCCATACAAAAGTGCTGGGTGTGTTCATAAGTCATTTGCAACTCTGTCATCTTATGAGGTTTATGATTGGCAAGCAGTCTGAGGTTTATCAAAGAGTGGAGAAGGGTGAGCCTGGCTTTCGGCCCTCCCTGCCCCAGGGGCATGAGCAGACGCCTCTGGGCTCCTCACAGGGCTTACTCCAGGGCAGCTGCCTGTGCCTCCAGCCTGAATACTCTCTGCTCCTCCTCCCCACAGATTGGTCACATCGAAGGACAGCCTGAGAGGAAGGGGGTCTTTCCAGTGTCGTTTGTTCACATCTTATCTGACTAGCAAGAAGCGGACCCTTAGGACTGTCCACATCATCATGCAAGACTGCCGCCTCCATGTAACCCTGTGCACAGTGTGTATATAGCTGCCGTTACCGATGAGAAACTTGTGGGAGGGCTGCCTCAGGAGGGAATATAGTATGCATTGTAAATATCCTGTGGTCTTCTGCCTTCGCCAGTGGTAGTGTAGCCTTGGAACCCAGTGCACCTTACTGGTTTGCCAAAGCCATCCTTGGCATCTAGCACTTACATCTTTCTAGGTTGTTTTATAAGCAATGAAAAGAAGAAAAAAGAGTATAGGAACTGCTGGCTTTGAGAGTAGAAGTGATCTTCCAGCACCCACTGAAAGGCACGGAATTAACTCTTTGTTCCTGATAAAGCAGTATTCTCAATTGTGTTACTGGAAATGCACCGTGAGCAAAGAGATGGGTTCTGTTCTCCAGGTGAAACTGTAGTAAGCTCCAGGACAGACCAGCCTGTAGTTATCTGTGTTTACAGTTTACAGCTACACATACCGGCTTCGGTATTTATTGCAGAAAAGTGCTCAGTTAAATGTAAGTGTTACTTCTTAGCAAAATACTCACTGACCCAATACTCGCTGTGGCATTTTACAATGCACACAGTGTGATGCAAGTCTAGACAAGTGGATTTTTACTGTCTTAAGATGATGAGTGCCCGTCCCTGAGATATTACCTCATTATGCAGAAATACATATCCTTCATGACTATTTTGACAAAAGTTAAAACATGTCTGATGAAGTTCAGCTTTCAGGAACCAAGGACTGCCAGAAAAATGTTAGCCTTTACAATATGCATGCATCTAGAAGCTTACCTGAAATTTGCCTTTTATAAAGGAATAAATAGTATGGATAAGTTGAACTGTACATTTTTTAAAATTGATTGCCATTAAAGGAGAAATTATAAGGTTGCAATATTTGTTTCCATTCAGTCACTTGGCCTTCTTCAGAGTATCAGCATACATACTGTATTATGAGCTCGCATCCCTGCAGTGTGTCAGTACAGCTCTCGAAGTATGGGTTTTAAATTATTTTCTTAGTTTTGTTCTTAAATTCAGACTTGCAAAAGATTATTCAAGGTGAGGAACTTAAAAGTCAACCCTTTGCAGTTTTTTTTCAGTGTAGAATCCAGGTGCTGAAACAGTTTTTCTTTTTTCATTTTCTTTCTTAGACTCCAATTATAACAGTTTTCCATTTAATTTCTACCCAATAGACATGTCCCCTTCCAGACAAATAATAACCAAGATTTGGAACGCTGCTAAAAAAAAATGCACTGTGATAAAGCCTTCTCCCTGCAGAGTGTGTGTGTGTGTGTGTGTGTGTCTGTCTGTCTTCTGTCTGTCTGTCTCTCTTGTTCTTTCTCTCTGGCTATCTCTGTCTCCTTCCCTCCTGCAATCAATCCCTCCTTCCCCTATTTTCCTCCTTATTCTCGCCTTCTCATTCTCTCACTCTGGCTCTTGGTGGTGATTTTTCATCCCAGCCATTCTTATCCAACCATTAAGTGCATTGTGACTGTGTCGGTGTTGACGTCAGCCTGAATTTTGGGTAAGACCCCCGTATTTCTCTTCCACAGTCAGTGGGTCTGTCCTCTGATTCCCAGGCTCATGTATCGTTCTGGAATTGCATTTGCTGAAACTGTATTTTTGGCCACAGCACAGGAGACTGATATTTTTTAAGCAGGTAATCTTAGCAGTGAATGAGAAATGTTAATTTCACAGAAGCACAACTCCTAAACAAGCCTGTAGGAAAAGCCCTCTTTCCTAGTCACAGTGCTCAGTAAACAGTATTTTAGTTCTGCTTAACTGGTTACTATGAACACTTTCAATAGCCACCTGAAAAATAAGCCTTGCATGACAAACCTGCGAAATATTTAACATTTGTTAATGGGAACTAATTTTAAGCAATCGCTTCCTCACCGTTGGCGCACACATACAGTCCCACCTGAGTCCAGAAGTGGGAGGTACTGTCCACGTGCTGGTGGGAGCCCGGCAGCACCCGCATCCTTGGTGTCTGCACCACCCGGGGGTCAGGACAGGAAGTCAGCATCCGAGGCTGCCCCTTGTCCCACTTCATTCATTTGCACATTCTGAGCTGCATTAAAGAGCTGTTCTATTTTGTGGCCTAGGTTATTTTCAACCAATCTGAAAATAAATGGTTTTACATTAAAAGCATATAAAAGGTGTATCTTTAAAGTCAGATGGAATCAATGTCTAGTCTTTTGCCTTGTTTCAGCAATTCACACAAATGTGTTTATCATGGTTTTTTTTTTCTGATTGTGTTCTATTTTCCATCAGAAATTTGAGTTCTCTAATCCAGCTTACTGTGGGACATAGGAAAACTAGGTAGAAATACTGTTGACAGTCATATTGAGTTTAAATTGACCTTGTTCTTAAACTCCGTGAGCCACTGTCTGCAACTTTGTACATGATAAGAGTATTTTGAAGGTGTGGGACCTTACAAAAAAAATAGAAAATTAGTTCTTTTATCCCCCACAGAGGGGAAAGTTATGTTATGCAAATAGTATGTCTTATTTTACTGTTGAACAGCAATTGCTATTTATTTTTTTATTGCCTAGAACTTCAATATGTTGTATAGGAATCCTGTAGTGCCACTAGTTATATCCCGAACTCATGCAGATGTTATAGTCAGACATCAGTACACTTTTCATTTCACATGTATTTAATGTGACAGTTTTTCAGTACTGTATGTGTTAATTTCTACTTTTTTAATATTTAAAATTGCTTTTAAATAAACATACTCTCAGTTGATCCCAAACACCTGAAGTCAGGCCGTTTTGTGAGTTGTCCACTCTTGTGAATGGAGAGAATCAGGACGCCACTGGCTTTGCCATGGACATAGATCTCACCAGCTACCCTGACTGCCTTGACAGAGCTCGCCCTGACAGCACAGCAAGTGGGGCCCCTTCGCAGCCACTCAGAGGGACCTTGTGTCTGTATCCCCTCCCTCCCCCTTCAAACTTTGTATCCCTGTTTCTGTCCCTGATACTACTGTGAAGAAGCAAGAAGAAAAGGGGCCCCTGCCTACTGCGAGCGTCATGTGCTCCAGTGCCTGCCCCATTCTATGGCTCAAAAACCTGCAAGCCAGGCGACCATGCGAGCGCCTGGCTCTACAGTGTTAGGACTGCCACCATGGGGAAGATAGTCTGTGCTGCCAGATTCTAGCCAAAGGGGAGCAGTACTGGACAGCCACCAAAGGCCCCACAACATTCCTCTGTCTTTCTCTGTGAGAGGTGGTAAATTCTAGGTCTCTTCACAAAACCAGACGAAAAGAAGCCTCCAAACACCCTATGGCTGGGGAAGAAGGGCTTGGCGTGGAAGCTGGTAACTTTACATCTGCTGGTTCTGGGGAGACATCTAGATGATCCAGGTTGCAGGGGCTGCCAGCACTCTGTCCTGGTACAAAGTGCTGCTGCCTGCTAATTATGTGCATTCTAACCCTAGAACAGTGCTGTTGGAGACTAGACCTTCACCCCAGAGAGCAGCTCCCTAGGCTCACCAAGCCATCTCATCTCCCCAGGGAGTCTAAGTACTGAGGACTCACTGGTCTTTCCGCCTTGGGGTATTGATGGTAGACAGGCCCACAGTCCTGTCCGGGTGTTGATGGTAGACAGGCGCACAGTCCTGTCCGGGTGGTGAGTCCTACGTGAAGTGGGTAGCATTGTCGGGCACATTTTGGATGAGGACGTCAGCCCGCATAGCTGGAGTGATCTGTGCAGGACCACACAGAGGGCAGCGGGCAGCAGTGTCAGCACACGTCTTGTGACTTGGCGACGGCTTTCCCTCCTCCCTGTCCAAACCTACCTCCTTCTCCAGTACCCAATCCTATATCCCTAATTGCTTTGTTAATGTTTTGTTTTGGGTTCAGGGATTGAACCCAGGGCTTTTACACTGAGTTACGTTGCTAGCCTTTTTGTATTTTGGTTTTGAATTGGGGTCTTGCTAAGTTGCCTCAGCTGGGCCCAAAAATCACCTGCTTTGCAATCCTCCTGTCTCAGCCTTCTAGAATGCTGAGCGTACATGTATACCGCAGCACTCCCAGCTCCATTTGTATTAAGTGTTACCCAGGTCTGTAGGTGTGGGTGAGGTTATGGTAGGTGCAGGGTGGTGAGAATTAGTAGCAAAGTTGAACGTCTTCCGCTCTGCCCCCTTTCTCCGCATTCTCTGTCCCAAATGCAGACCTTCCATTTCCCTGATTGGTGTCACCTGTGCCAGACTGACAGGTTCACATCTCAGGCCGACACACCAAGCCCAGCAGCGTCTGCTCCTGCGGGTGTGAGGCTGATGGACAAACTCAGCCTGGCTTCCGCAGCCTGTGCAGGTGGGATAAAAGAGAAGTCGGCTAAATCCTATCACCTTGTACCTGAGCATCGAGCTCACACATCCACAGACATCCCTCTGTGTCAGGACACTGCTAGGCCTGTGACTGTTGAGACAAGACCCATGGACTGTGTCCCTGAGAAGCCCCGGGCTGGAAGGGGGAACGGAGGCTGGTGGCTGTGGGACAGCCAAGGGAGCTCCTGAGAGCTGCAGCAGGAGGGAAAAGATCGCAGGCTCCACATAGGATCACCCCAGATAGAGCCCTCCGCGGCACGTGGGAGATTCTGGGGCCCTGCCTGCCGAGCAGTGAGTCCGACCACGAGTGACGGTGGACCCGCGCTGAGGGTGGCACGTGGGCCAGGCCGGCGCTGAGGGCCGTTACAGGCCCATGTTCTCTCGGTAGTACCATGAAAGGACTGTATTTTCCTACTTAAACATGAAGACACTGATGCACAGAGAGGTTAAGTCATAGCTTGGGCAAAGTCATGTCATACCTCTCTCTCTCTCCCTCTCTCTCTC
>PVKB01003129.1:99101-148629 GCA_004027205.1 Ctenodactylus gundi | reverse complement strand
CAGGCAAGCATGTCGGTGAGCACAGCAGCCCAACTGCAGACTGCAGCGTACAACCCGAAAAACGGGAATTCGGGCTCAGATGACCAAGGGTTTAACCACACAAAAACCCCAGTTGAGGCTCCCAGGACCGAAACTTTGACCTGCAAAACTACTGAGGGAGAAGCCTTCTTCAGCGTCCCCACGGGCACAGTTAAAACTTCACTTTCCAGTTTCAAGTATGTTTGAGAGAAAGAAACAAAAGGTCTGTACCCTGACCTGAAAATAGGGCTGAGTTTTCAAATTGTGGCCGGTATCACCAAGAGTCCTCAATATTAAAACCAGATTTCTGGGCCAGGTGTGGCGGCACCCATCTGTAAGCCCAGCACTCTGGAAGGCGGAGGCAGGAGGATCACAAGTCCACCCAGCTTGGGTAATTTGGCAGCTTAAAAAACTGTCTCGAAATAAAAGAAGGGACTTGGAGGGGTGGGTAGCGGGGGGACCAGAGCTCAGTGTGAAGGCCTTAAATTCAATCTCCAGTACCACTAAAAATCTGTGGACTGAAAATGTCACCCAGGGGTAGGGCACTCGCCTAGCATGCAGGAGGCCCAGGTTCTATCGCCATGAGGTAGCAGACGGGGTAAGTTCCTAGGTCCTCCGGAGATTCTAAGTCACAGGAGGGATCTAGAAATTGCATTCAGCCACATCCACAGGAGATTCCTGTCAGCAACAGAGGTCCTGCAGGAGTGATGCTCAGCCCCTGAAAATCTAGAATTGTCACCAAATGGAAGGATTGCCAGGAATCTTACCCCTCCATACAGGCACTCTAATAATAAGGAAACTCAGTTTTGGCGCACTCCTATAATACCATTACTCCGGGGACTGGGGGAGGATTACAAGTTCAAGCCTCAGTCCGTGTCTCAAAAAGAAGGGTTGAGGATGTAGTACACTGTCCCCGCACAAAAAAAAAAAAGAAAGAAACATCATCATGGATCAGCACTTAAGAACTCAAACAGTTGGGGTTACGGAGCTGGGTCACACTGCTTTGGCATTTACCCATATGTGTGTCTCTGTTGGGAAGGCAGGCGCTGAGCTTGGGAGCCTGGGAGCTTCGAGAGGGATTGGTGCTTGGTGACCTGCCGGTTCTGTGTGCTTGTCTCCAAAAGCTGGAAAGGCATCTTCCCAGATGTTCCCACTGTTCCCTTGAGCCTTTGTGAACCAGGATATAGGGCCTGGTGCCGCCTATCATTGGCAGCACATCTGCCCAAACCCAGGGGCAGCAGATCGCTGGCCTGGCTGGGCCAGCCACAGGGACAGGTAACACTTTACAGGCTTCGTGGGGACAGTCCACACTTCTGACACATTGACTATACATCATCGTGCTCACCACACCTTTTTGGAGGTTGACTCTTTTTTGCTAGAGTAGCTTACACAACTTGGAAACACATGTGGTGCTCAATAACATGGTGAATGTTTCAATTTTTAAAAAATTTAGTATGGGTGCTGGGGGTGTAGCTCACTGGTGTGAGTGCTTGCCTTGCATGCGTAAGGCCCTGGGTTCAGTTCCCCAGCACTACGTGAAAGCTAGTTGATCATGGTACATACCATTATCCTAGCACTCAGAAGATTTAGACAGGAGAATTGCTATGAATTCAAAGCCAGCCTGGGCCTGCATGGGAAGTTCAGGAGCAGCCTGGATTGCAGAGCAAAACCCAGTCTTAAACAAATAAATATTATTGAAGTTCAAAGCAAGGAGAGCTATTTTGAGTGAGATCGATGGCAAGATCTTTAATCAACTTTTTAATGTGAATATTCTCTAATTGTTTTCTCAATAGAGACACGGGGCCAGCCAGTAGGGAAGTAGAGAAGCTCTGTGCCTCTCTAGGACCCACGCCCTAGGAACCTTGCGCAGAGCCAGCTAGCTGGAGCCTCCCCAAAACTCCTTCAGTGGGTTTATGGGGACTTCATTACTCAGGCACCGCTCGGTCAGTTATCAGAAAATCAGTTCCATCTTGGGACACTGGGGACAGGGCTGACGAGTCCCAGCCCTCTAATGCTGCCTTGGTCTTTCCATGGACACAGCCCCGTCTTGAAAGGGTCAGTCAATTACCAGTAGATATTTGCCACCTTGGAGAATCCGAGGATTTTAGGTGTTATAGCCCAGGAAAAAGAAAAATCAGATATACAAGGGTGATCAAAATATGGTGATTTTATTAGTATTGTGGTATAGACCATGTGGCCGGCCGTTCATCCCCTTAAAATACCTCCCACCACCACCACTTTCCACATTCTTGTCTCCTCCTGAAGCAGCTCTGGAAGTCCTCTTTTGGCAACTGTGATCACAATTATGGCAAATGCTGCTGTGAACTGCCGTCCCACAGAGGAGACGCAGGTCTGTAGACACTTTTCAGTGTGTCCTTGTCCACCTCATTCACCGGATCTTGCAGTGTGCAACCTCTGGCTCCTCCCCAAAGATAAAATAACTCTGAAAGGCAACGCACTTTGAATCAATTTGGAACCTAACGGCAGCTACAGCAGCACAACTAAAGACACAGAGGACTTCAGAGCCGCTTCAGAAAGAGACAAGCATGATGGGATAGGTGTGCTCCAGGTGAGGAGATAGATCCAAGAGGGATTGATGACAGTGTGCCTTTTATGTAATCATTTTTAAATTTTATACACACTTTCTTCAGTTACACCTCACATATTTTGGATGTCAGCATCTGTTGCTGAAAGCAGTAAAGGGATGCACGCCTGTAATCCCAGCACTCCGGAGGCTGAGGCAGGAAGATGGCTGCGAGTTCAAGGCCAGCCTGGACTACAGAGCAAGACCCTGTCTAAGAAGAAGGAGGAGGAGGAGGAAAGACAAAAGGAAGGAGAAAAAAAAAGGCAAAGGGGTATCACCTCAACTCCTCTCCTCTCAGCGCACGGGCCAACCCAGTCCTGCTGAGACCCTGAGCCCAGGGCTCTGATCGCAGGCCCTGCCCACTTCACCCCAAATCAGATTGGCCACTTGACAGTAGGCCTCTTTTTGTGTTATATTAAGCTGGAGAACAAAGATCCACAAGAATGCATTGTCCAAATGTGCAAGCTTAGTTCCTGCTCAGCTGGAACCACTTGAAAATTCAGCCAGCCTACATGCTTGTGTGGCTTATGCCTGTATCCCAGCTTGTCAGGCTGAGGCAGAAAGATCTCAAGTTCAAGGCCAGCCTGGACACCTTAGCAAGATTCACGTCAAAAATAACAGAGGGGCTGGCACAGTGGTTAAAGCACTTCCCTTGCAAGCTCAAGACCCTGAGTTCAGTTCACCAGGATCACATAAAGCTGGATGTGGTGGTGCATGTCTGTAATCCCAGCACTTGAGAGGCTAAGGCAGGAGGACTGTCCTGAGTCCAAGGCCCTCTTAGGCTACTAGTGAATTGAGGACCAGCCTGGGCTACAGAGCAAGACTCTGTCTCAAAAAAAAAAAAAAAAAAAAAAAAGGAAAAGGAAAAAAAAAAAAGAGGAAAAAAATAATAGAATTCCCAGACATCAGGACTTCACTGGTGGCTCCACCCAGTCACCAGCCAATTGTTTCTCTGTTTGGCACTCCACCAGGCCTGGCTGGTGGGTGGTGTTTTGACAAAGAGTCTTACTATGTAGCTCAGGTTGGCCTGAGATTTTAAATCCTCTTGCCTCTGTTTTCAGAGTACTGGAATTTGTTTGTTTATAACAGAATCTTGTTCCTTAGTGCAAGCTAGCCCTGAACTGAGCTATTATGTGGTACTGGGGGAACCGACCCCAGGCCTCGTGTGTCTTAGGCAAGCTCGCTAGTCACTGAGCTAAGCCCCTGGCCCTGAAGTACTGGGATTATAAGCATACACCACCACACCCAATCAGTTTTTTTAGGATAGCAAAGTCTGTTTACATGCAAGGTGAGAGTTGGGGCTGGGTGGGATAAGCTTGGTCCTCTGTTAACACATATACATTCTAATACCTATGTTCTTTTTCTTTTAACTGTAATAAAAGAAAAAGGATATAGGTGTTTCTTTTCATTGCAATGGTTTTCATGAGGTACAATTCATATATAATGCCCTTCATTCATCTAAAGGGCATGCTTCAATAATTTGTCTTTTTTCTTTTATTTATTTTGGTGCTGAGGACTGAACCCAGGGCCTTGGCGCTCTACCACTGCGCTCAATGCCCACTCCCACTTCGGTGGTTTTCAGTGTGTCTACAGAGTTGTGCCATCCTTGCCAAACTCAGTGCATAACATTTCGTCACCTGTTATGGTTTGGATCTGGAATGTCCTCACAAGCCTCATGGATTTTGGACGTGGTGGATAACGTGTGTGTTTCAGGGCTCAGAGGAGGTGGGATCTGCTCTGAAAGGATGTACTCCTTTCCTGGTTCTCCTCCAAACCTGATTTCTTCCTCTTGTGACCCTTCCTGCCATCACCAGCCACCCATGAATAGACTAAGACCTCCAGAATCGTGCTGCTGTGAACGTGTGTGTGTGTGTGTGTGTGTGTGTGTGTGTGTGTGTGTGTGGACACTGAAGGTCTTACATGTAGGCCTTTGTGGGCTGGGATTGCTGGGCGGGAGGGTCCCACTGTGTGTAGCCTTGTGCGGAGCGGGCACAAGGATTCCACGGCAGCTGCTCTGTTTCACCTCCTCCCAGCAGCTCAGGGAGGCTCAGTTTCTGCACCTCCACACGACATCGTCTTCTACTCTAAATAACAGCCATCCTCAGGAATGTCACATGACTCTCTGGCCGCCACGATTAGTGTCTTCCCGTGATTTCTGGTGCTGACCACCCTCTCGGGCTCGCTGCCCATTCATTCATCGCTGAAGGGATGGTTATGTACAGCCTGGCCCATCTTTAAATTGGACTTTTTTTTATTACAGGAGGTTTTTCTGTATTCTAGATACAATTCCCTTGTCAGGAATATTTGTGCAAATTCTGCCATTCTGTGAATTGTCTTTTCCTTCTAAGCTTTTGAGTATCACTTAATTCCTTCATCGGAAAAAAAAAAACTTTCAGAACCACAAATGACAAAGCCTTCTACTGCCAGACCAATCACCTGTGAAAGGTGGTCTTTGGTTTTTTTCCTGTGGCGCTGCTGTTCAGGCTCCACTGAGCGTTTCTGTAATCTCTGGAAGTACAAACTCGGGCTTCCGAGGCCCATGGAACATGCACGCTTCGTTCTCCATTTTCTGTTGCTACTACTGAGTACCTGAGATCAAGTACTTTAGAAAGAACAGACGTTTATTTGGCTCTCAGGTCTGGAGGCGGGGAAGGCCGCGAGCGTGGCGCCAGCACCTGACTGTTCGCTGGTGGGAAACTTCTTCCTGCCTCATAATGCGGCCCAGGGCTTCGCTGGGAGGAACGTAACAAGCCTCCAGACAGAGCTTGATTTTATTAAGAAGTCACTTCCTCAATAACCCATTAATCATCAGTCCATGCCTCAGTTACTCACTAGGGGGCAGAGCCCTCTCCGCCCAGCCAACCCCCAACACGTCCCATCTCCAGATACCATCATAAGAAGTTGGTTTAAATTCTCAACACACGAATGTTGAGGGACGTGCCCGAACCGTAGCACGAGATGATCTCCCCACTAAAGCCAAGCAAGCGGGCCACATCACCTGACCCTCTGAACCCTCCCTTGGCTGGACAGTGAAACGGGGACACGACCACTGCCCTTAAACTCGGACACAGAACAGAGAACTTCAGTCATTTCAGACCAGATCTTCTGGTCTCGTTTTTAGGTAGATGAACCTTTTAATCTTAAATGTTTTGCAAATAAAACAGCTGGACACAGGTGTACATACCAGTAATCCCGGTACTCTGGGAAGCTGAGGCAGGAAGATCACAAATCGGAGCCCAGCCTTGGACAACTGAGCATGAGATGCTGCCTCAGAACACAAATTAGAAAAGAGGTGGGTGTGTAGTTCAGCGTTACGGCCTCTGGTTCAATTCCCAGTGCTGCTAATAGAATTAAACGAAGTAATTCCAACTCGTGTAAATTGGAGTTTAATGTCGGTCCTCCTCCTCCCACTTATGCCCGAGGGCCTGCACAGCCCCTCGGCCAGGCTCCTCCAGGGCCTGCGTGATTCCCCACAACTGTGTTTAGTAGAGGAAGCTGAAACTGCTCTCCCTGCGGGCAGCAGGGAGGGAGAAGGGAGGAACTGGCCTGCCTTTGCTTTCATTATTATTAAGTCGGTGGCCGACAGAAGTGATTCTCAGCCTCTGGAGCCAATAGGAAGGTTACTGTCAACTGAAACCAAAAAGGAAGTGTCACTTATGTGACTCTCCTCGCTGGGGAAACAGGCTTTTGGCCTGCACTGGGTTCCTCAGTCTACCTGCAGGGCAGGCAGCCTGGACGCCCCGTGCCCTGAGGCCCTTGGGCCTGCTGTACTCTGGATTTCACCCCTGGGTGGCACACAGCCATGGCCGACTCCACAAGTCAGGTGCTGAGCGGCCCAAGGAGGGCCAGGCAGCCTCAGATCCGAGGCCGTGGGTCTGGTGGGTCAGAAATCGGACTTCCTGAGACGAACGGGTCTAGGCAGGAGTCACAGGCTCCGAGACATAGGTGAACGGTGCGTTTAAAAATGAAAATAAGCCGGGCCTGGTGGCACAGGCCTGAGAAAGAAAAGCAGAAAAGAGAGGGAGGTCAGGTTCTAGAAGTTCCTCACTTGCCTCCGTGGGCCTTTAATGGCCAAGTCCCTCCTTTCCCAGCAGTCTGGGAAGTACTGACCTCACAGTAACACATCAACCCCAGTCTTCCCCTTGAGGCCCCCACCTGCCTAGGCTCAGCCGGTGTCCAACGCTTAGCACTCCCAGGGGAAGCCCAGCCCAGAGCCGGTGCCCAGGCTGCCTTTCGCCTCTGCCATTCGTCTCTGTGCAATCTCTGAGTCTAGAGGGTCTACTGATCTCTTCTGTTTTGCTCAGCACCGCATGCTGAACCCAAGACCTTCATGATCGGGTACATCATCGGCACCCCTCTCTTTTTGAGGAGATGGGGAGGGGAGACAGAGTCTTTCTAAATTGCCCAAACTGGGCTTAAGCGTGCCTGATTCTCCTGCCTCGGCCTCCCAGAGTACTGGGATTAGAGCTGTGTACCGTCATGCTCAGCCCTGGTTTTCCTGACAGCTAACCCGAGGGTCTCCAGCTGCAAAATCCCGCCACTCTGCTTACTCTCAGAGATTCTGAGTGAGCAGGTCGGGGTGGGCTGGAGCTGCTTGGTGTCCAGGAGTCTGTGCTTCTAACACACCCACCCACGTGGGCCCGACGTGGGTGGCCAGTAGCACCCTCTGAAAAGTAACATTCATAAAATCTCAATCTCTCTCTCTCTCTCTCTCTTTCCTCTCCTCTCTCTCTGTTTCTGACTGGGAATTGAAAATAGCACCTTCTCATTGAGACACTCCAACCCATTTTTTAATTTTTATTTTCAGACTAGAGTTTCACTAACTTTCCCAAACTGGGCTCAAACTTGCCATCCTCCTGCCTCAGCCTCCCACCGTGCTGAGAACACAGGCCTGTACCACCAGGCCTGGGCTTAACTTTTAAATTAAAAATAACTATAACCTGTGAATATGAAAGCAAAAGGCAGAGCAGGGGACACACACCTGTAATCCCAGTGCTCTAGGAGGCTGAGGAAGGAAGATCACAAGTTCAAGCCCAGCCTGGGCAAATTAGTGAGAAAGGTGATAGGGCGGGGTACCACTCAGTGTGCAGACCTTGAGGTCAGTCTTCAGTACAAAAAGGAAAGGGGAAAATAAATAAAGCCACAGCGAAGGCCAAGATGGAAAAGGCCTGGGGCCGCGCCGGGCTCACAGGGTCCTGCAGGCGGACGTGGCTGTGCCTAAGAGGCGTCTGTTGCCCAGCCCCCTGCCACGCCCCACCCCGCCGGCAAGGTCCGGGCTCAAGCCACGGGTCCATGCTGCCGTCTGCCTGCCCCCTAAGGAGGAGCCCACGGTGGTCACGTCACCATCTTTAAGGCAGGGGGCACTGCAAAGCTCAGCCCACCCCACCGGAGTTGCCCTGATATAACACGGGGCCATCCGCGCTACCAGCTCAGCGGAGGCTATTCAAATTATCGGTCTCTAAGCTCAGGGTCCAAAGCAGTGGGCGCTGGTATAAACGCAATCCTGTTTGGTCCTGCACCCAGTTCGAACGGGAGAGGGAAGGAGAGTCCCAGCACTCTGGATGGCTGAAGCAGGAGGACAGAGTTTGAGCCCAGCCTGAAAGTTTCACAACTTAGTGATTAGACCTTAGTCCAAAATAAAAACCTGAAAAAAGGGCTGAGGATGTATGTAGCTCAATGTGAAGGCCCTGGGTTCAGTTTCCAGAGAGAGAAATGAAGGAACAAAGAAAGAGAAAGGAGAACCAGCACAACCTTGCTGGAGGAGACCCAGATCCGACTGGGTCAAGCACACATCATGGTGGAATGAAGCCGCTTCCAGGAGGGTCCTGTGAAGAGTGACACTCAACTCTGTTGGCAACACAGAAGAAAATACTAATACATGTGCCAGAATTCCTACTTTTGGGGATTTTGCCTAAGAGAAAATATTTATATTCTGCCGTTCATTGAAAACTACGCATCAGTAGTCAGGATAGATCTATTCAACAGAATACGTAGCCACAAAACCCAAACTGCACGAGGCAGGAGCACTGCAGTGAGTTCAGAGCCACCCTGCACTACTGAGTGAGTTTAGAACCAGCTTGGACTGCAGAGGGAAACCCTGTCTCAAAACAAAAATAAAAACAACAACAACAAAAACAAAAACCCCCACACCTAGCAGAAAAGCAAAGGGGAGATTAACACCAATGCGTCTTTTGCTATAATACATTTTAAAAATGCAAGTGTATGCCTTCTCCACCCCACACTGGGACACTCCGGGCTACGCTGTTCTGTGACAGCCACACAGGGACGGACTAAGGCACTGAGTACCGTGGACTTGGACTCAGGCTTGTCACGGGTTTGCGGTCCACAGACGGGCTAGGCCTCGCTCTGACGACCCAACAGCAGGCACCTGTTTGCCTGCTGTAGGCCCTTGGGCAAGTCCTGGGACTCAGCCCAGGTTTTCCCTGTGCGAGCTGGGGACAATGTGGTACCCAGGGTGAGCGGAGACCACGTGCTTCCTACAAATTACCTGCTTGCACCTGGCCACGGCCCCATCACCTGGCCGGGAGCCTCTGGGCTCCAGGAAGCCGCGTGGCTGAGGACACAGCTCTGAGATTCTGCCTGGATCCCTTCCCTGTCCCCAGGTTTTTCCCAGTGCTCCTGGCTGTCAGCTCCCAGCCGAGGCCTGGGGCTGGGCGAACAGGTGCTGTGTCCTTGGGCACAGGTGTGAGCGGCTTTCTCAGCGCTGCCAGAGCTCAGCCTCCACCCTGGTAGCCTTCACAGTGACGCGCCCATCTCAGAGGTGGCAGCTGTCTGCCTCGGGGAATGGGAGATCGGAAGGGACCCCCAAATGAGCTTTTCTAGACCTAGGAGCTGTCTGTTTGTGCAGCTCCTTCATACAGAACTGTTCGCCAACACCTCTAGGCCGAGTCATGTTTGCTCCCTCTCTTGGGGAATGAGGCCCCGGCACAGTGGAAGGGCTGGCCCGCCACCCATCCTAGAGGAGCATGGGGAATTTTGTTGACTTCTTTTTCTTAATGGTAGTTGTCACCTTCTTGTGTGTGGTACAGGGGATTGAACACAGGTCTCTTCTCGGAGCTACATCCCCAGCCCTTCCCATAATTTTTAGTTTTTACTTTGAGACAGGGTCTTGCTAAGTCGCTCAATTGCCCAGGCTGGTCTGGAAGTTGAGATCCTCCTGCCTCAATTTTCCAGAGTGTTAAGATTATGGGCGTGCACGATCACACGGCTAAGGGACCCATCCGAGCCCTGCGTCCTCCTCTGTCACCTGCGTCCTCGGAGACTTGTGAGAAGCTGAAACAAAGGGACCCTGCCTGCCACGCGTTGTGCACGCCACACACGCCGAATGCCTTGCTCAAGTCTTCACGGGCTCCATTAGTGACCGTAGCACCGCAGCTCTAGACGGTGGCTGCCGAGGTCACCCCCTGACAAGCCAGCCAAGGATCGCTGTGGGCAGGTCACATTTTTCCGAGGAGGACAACAAGGGCCAAAGCCAGGGTTGGAACTCAGGAATCTAATTCAACCATAAGGATTTGCCTGGTGCTACACTTTTTCCTACCCAGACCTCAAATGAAGTCACAAACTAACAGAAGCAATAGTGCCCACCCTGCCTTGCAGCACCAATGGATCCCTGTCACTTTCAATTAGTAGAGGGTCCTTTGTAAAAACGGGCTGCTCCCGAGGACTCCCCCATACTCCGCCTCCTTGGTTCCCACATTTTGGCTCATTTCTGCAACCCGACTCTAAGAACTACTGTCAAATAGGAAAGGTCCTACTAACTGGCTATTGTCTTTCTTTTCCTAAATTCAGGTGAAATTTACAAAATATATAGTTAACCACTTTCAAATGAACAAGTCAGTGACATTCAGTGTATTTGTTCTGTTGTGCAACCATCACTTTAATGTATTTTTTTTCAGCACCTGAAATCGAACCCAGGACTGTCACCCCGGTAGCTAGGAGCTACCTCCTAGCCCTTCTCTTTGAGACAGAGTCTCGCCAAGTTGCCTGGGCTGAGCGCTAACTTGGGAAACTCCTGCCTGGGCCTCTGAGCGCTGGGATTACAGGCATGCGCTGCCCTGCCTGGTTTAATTCCGGAATGTTTTTGTTCTTCCTCAGAGGACACTCATTCTCCCCTCCTCCAGCCCCTTGCAATAACTACCTTGGGAGGCTGGGCTCTGTGTCTCTCGGTGAGGATCCCGCTCCTGCTGTGGGCTCGTCACTGGTCAGTCATTTCCCAGCCCGAAGGGCTGGCTGAGCCACTTGTGGTGGCCTTCGGCATGACCGTGCTGTGATTCAGGTCAGCAGCCTAGCAGGCCTCTTCGACTCTCTGAGTTCCGAACGGCTGGAGGAGTGGGGTACCTGGCAGACGGGAAGCAGATGCCTGTCCTCTGGGCCCCAGCTCCTGTCACTGGGCCTGGACAACAAAAACAGCTTCAGTTTGCTGTTATCATGATGGGACACGGGATCTTCTGCTTAACTGCAAAATACTGCTGAGCAGGACAGAAGTGTGTCCCGGGTCACTTGACTTCCACCATCTGTCGCTTCCTACACATAATGGCATTTACTGCTTGGTGGGGACGCTCCTTTTAGAGGCCTTTTTTTTTTGAGACAGGCTCTCGCCCTCTAGTCCAGATTGGTTCTGAACTCACTACGTAGACCAGGCTAGCTTCGAATTCACGCCATCCGCCCACCTCAGCTTCCCAAGTGCTGGGATTATGCCTGGTTAACTTTTTTTTTTCGAAACAGGGTCTCACTTTGTAGCCCAGGCTGGCCTAGCCTCCCAGGTGCTGGGATTGCAGGGGTGTGCAGTGCCTAGTTATTACGTGGTGCTTAGAAATTAAGCCCCGGGCCTTGTGCTTGCTAGGCGAGCTCTCTAACCACCGAGTTACACTCCCAACCTCAATGACAGGCTTTTATGTGATATGGTAAATCGAACCCAGGGTCTCGTGCATCCTAGGTAAGGGTCCCAACCACTGAGCTACACTTCCCTCCTGAGAGGCCTTTTTTTTTTTTTTTTGGACATTTTCACATATGAGGAAAACTGCTGCCAGGCCCCGAGGTGTATGTTAGTGATCTAAGCACTCTGGGAGGCTGAGGCAGGAAGATCACAAGTTCAAATTCAGCCTGGGTAATTTAGTGATTTAGTGAGACTCTCAAAATCAAAATTAAAGGGGGGGAGTGGGCTGGAGGTGTATCTCAGTGTGAGGCCCTCGGCTCCATCTTCAGGACCACAAAGAAAGAAAAAAAAACAAGAAAATTACTAAGTGTGTGTGCAAGTGTGTATTGAGTGAAAAATATGGTGCATGCTTATCCTAAGAGAGTCCCAGATTTGTTGATTTGACTGTGAGCAATGAACTCGGGGCCTTTGCCCTGAGATACAGCCCCAGCACCACAGCCACAGCTCCCATTTTTTTGAGACAAGTTCTCTTTAAGTCACTTCATTGTCCAGACTGGGCTTGACTTGTGACCCACCTGCCTCAGCCTCCCAGAGGGCTGGGTTCCAGGTGTGCCCCGCCAGCTGACATAAAGGCTCATTCTGTAAGTGGCCCATCTCGGCCTGACTCCCACCCTCTCCCTGCTCTCTCCATGCCGGCAGGGCTCAGGGACCCCAGTTTCTATCACTAGATTTGTTTCAAAATAAAGGGGGCTGGGTTGAGTGACACTGTCTCCAAATAAAGCAATGGGAGCCGGGGCTGTGTGGCACCCGTGTGTGACGCCAACACTCTGGGAATCTGAGGCAGGTGGACTGCAAGTTGAACTGCCTGTACAACTCTGTGACTTAGAGAGTCCCCGTCAAAAAATTAAAAAAAAAAAAAATAGCTCAGTGCCAGAGCCCTGGGTTCATTCCCTAGCGCCACAAAAAGAAAAGAAAGAAAGAAAAAAGATAAATGGCCAAGTCAGAACTCAGTATTGTTTGAGCACGTCTCCGCACCCCCAGGAGAGCAGGCGGGCAGAGGGCTGCAGAAGGGGAGGCAGCAGAGGCAAAGCTTTTGATGGGCCCCTTTTGATGGCGTGCTGGATGTCTGGGGAAAACCTTTTTAGAGAACACTGTCTGGGTTCATGAGAAATCTGTCTGAATTTCAAGGTAAAAATGGCAAGCCAGGAGTGGTGGCTGCTGGCCTGTAACTCCAGTACTCCAGGAGGCTGAAGCAGGAGGATTGCAAGTTCAAGGCCAGCCGGAGCAACGGAGCAACGGGACTTAGTGAGAGCCTTTCTTAAAAAAAAAAATAATAATCCGGTAATAATAATCTGGGGATGTAGCTCAGCGCAAAGATCTTGAGCTTGATCTCCAGTATCACAAAAAAAATAATAATTCAAGGTAATCAAGGTAAGGATGAGATGGATTCCAGCTCTGGGGACAAAGAATAGCAATGGGGGGAAAAACCAGAAGCGGAAGGTGGGGTCTCCCAGGATTCCCAAAACTGGGATCACAGTGGGCAGCGCTTATCTGGGCATTCCTGCGCTAGATTACAGCTCCTTGGAAAGCCACCGAGGGGAGCTGCCACCTCGCCCACTTCCCTTTCGCCATGCCCGGCCTTCCAGGCGCCGCCAGGTGCCTCGCGCAGCGCGGGCACTCAGCAGGCCTTTCCGAGACAGCCGCTGAGGGTGGGCCGGGCCGGGCTGCCGGCCTTCCCTGCGTCCCGGGCGGGGACCAGAGACCCCGCTGGCGCCGGAGCCCCGCCGGCGGCGACCCCGTCCCCATCACGCGCCCCCACGCGGCCCGCGGCCGCGACTCGCCCAAGGTCGCGGAGCCGGGCCGGCGGGCGCGGGGGGCGGCGCGTCGCCGGCGTCCTCCTTTTGTGCGGGCGCCGGCGCTCGGCCTCTCGGAGGTGCACGGCGCTTCCTCTTCCTCCCCGCCGCGTCTCTTCCTTTTATAGAGATTTCTCGCCCCGCGCTCGCCCGAGCCGCTGCGTTCGCGCTGTCGCCGCGGCGGGGGCCGCTCGCGAACCTGTGGCGGTGACGTGAGAGCCACCAACCCGGAAACGCGGCGGCGGCGGCGGCCCCGGAGGCTGCGAGGCTCCTGCGCTCCCCGCCCAGGTACGGCCGGCCGGCCGCGGCGCCCGGGGCGCGGGGCGGCGGGAGGGACCTGGGGACGCGGGGCCAGGCCGGGCGCAAGGTCGGGGCGCGCCGCCTCGGCCGCCGTGCGCGGGGGCGGCGGAGCGGAGGGAGGACCCGGCGGGCGAGCGGGACTCCCCGGCCCGGGACGGCCTCCGGCCGCGCGCCCCGCTCCTCTCCCGCGCGCACACGCACGCCGCAGCCGCCGCGCGAGTCCGGCGCGAGGGCCTCGGCGCCCCGCACGGCGGGTCCCCTCGGACGCCGGCCCCGGGCCGCGGCGGGGGCAAAGAGGACCCGGGACGCCCCTCGCCGGCGCCCCCGCCCCCCGGGGCGCCCGATCCCCACCCTGCGGCCGGCGACGGCGGGCGGGGCGCGCGGCGGAGTCACGTGCACGGCGCGGCGAGGTTCACGTGAACTCGGGGCACCCGCCGCCGCGACCCCGGTGCGGCCGCGAACCCTCCCGAGCCGCGGGCGCGCGTCTGCGAAATGGGCTGCGGGAATCCGGCCGGAGCGGGGCTTTCGGCGGGAGGGGGCGCCGCGAGCAGGGGGGCCTCCAGCCGCCTTTCGTTTCTGCATCCCCGGCCTAGAAAGGGCGCCCGGAGCCGCGGGGGACGCGCCCGGGGACGACTGGGGCGAACGGGCGGGGTGCGCGTGGAGTCGCGCGCTGGCGCCCTCGCCCCGGCGCTCCCGTCTCGCGGGCCCCGAGAGCCATATTCTGGCACCTGCGCTCTGCGGACTCCACCCGGTCCCCCAGGAGGTTCACCTGGGGGAATATCGGCTCCCTGGGAAGAAGGAGCTTCCCCTTCCACTTTGAGTCCCGTTCTTGGAAAATGGCATCGGGGAGTAATAACAAGCCCGCATGATGCTCTTGACTGCCACCGCCAGCTGATGGCCAAGGTGGCTGCCAGGGCTGCCGGCTGGGCTGATTCCCAGGCCTGGGGCTTCCTGTGCCTGGGGAGGAAGCTGGCACGAGGTGGCCTTTCTGTTGAGGTGGGGCTTGCCCAAGTTGGAGTCCTTGGCATTCTCTGGATCCCTGCTGGGCCAAGCCTTCTGCATGGATGGGGATGTGTGTGTGTGTGAGTGTGTGTGTGTGTGCGCGCGCGCGCGCGCGCGCGTGCCTGTGTGTGGTTAGCCAGGGATACAACACCAAGAAACGGATACACTTCTGCTCCCTATTTGGGGACCTTTCAAGACATTTTGCTTTCTCTGCCAGCCACCCCCTCCTTTCCCAGCTTCAGAGCTTCCCTGGACCGGCATTAGGATCGGAGCCTGTGGCCGGCCATCCTCTGCCCCACCGGGGGCAGGAGGTGGCTCTCCAGTGCTGCTGTTGTTATTAAGAGGCGGCGGCCAGCGCTGTGCTGCCGAGGTGAGCCGAGGGGCGAGCCTGTGCAGATTGATTTGGGACTTGTGCCGTGGCCCCACTCTCCCTTGTGGGAGGGACGTGTTATGCTCATTTTCCCCAGGCTTGGAGAGAGTCCACGACTCACCCACGACCTCCGCCAGTGAGGGGCAGCGTCTGGCCTGCAAAGCCGACAGGCCCGCTGCCCTGCTCTGTTCCAAGCGGCCTTTGCGCCTCCTGGCACCTGACAGGCCGCCTGGCATATGCTAGGAACTGGCCTGTGTTTTCTGACAGAAGGGATAAAAGCGTGATGGTGCCTTGTGCTCTCAGGAGGCGCAGTCTGTCTGCTCCTCAAGGTCGGTGCTCTGGCCTGTGGGTGACCTTGAAATTGTCTGCTGCGGTTTCCTCCCAGAGGGGGCTGGGACTTGAAGGTGCCTGGGGGACACTAGCGCCAGGATGCTGTGGCCCTACACTCGGCAGGACGGCCATCTCTGTGACTGAGTAGACCGCCATTCATGTGGCTTTGGCGGTCTGGGACTTGGCTGCCTTCAGCGGAACTGTCGCAGGCAGCTCAGGGCAGGTGAAAACTCGGATTTCTGACCAAGGCACTTTGGGGACCTGCTGACCATGGCGCCTTGAAACCTCTCTTCCTTCCCGGAAACAGGCAAGATCATCCCCACCCCTGTCTGTCTCACAGCACTTGTGAGTAAGAGAGTGAGGTCCACATTCACACTGCAGTTTGCCTTCTTGCTCTGTGTGTGTGTGTGTGTGTGTGTGTGTGTGTGTGTGTGTGTGTGTGTGTTTGTGTGTGACTGTTTCACCAGCTCTGGAGAATGGGCAGATAGATCATGGGGCGTGTCACTCAGCGCAGCGTGCAGGTGAACCCTAAGAGCCCTTGTTCCTGTCACCCATGCAGTAAAAGGTGATCATCCCGGCTGGTAATGATGTTGGCAGTAATGGTGGCGATTTCCTGCATGAGATCACAGGCATCTTAAGGCAGGACCACGTCTCTGCTGTCGCTGGAGTGGGCTTCTGGAGAGAAGTCAGTTAGGGCAGGGGTCGGACCGCTTCCTGCGGGGACACTTGATAAAGGCCTGTCCTAGACCAACTCACTGCCAGCCTGCTTTCTAACCATGCCTCGGGGTAGAGGAGCTTTTTTTGCTTTGCTTTTTGAATCTCTGTGTCTGTTTCTGTCTTCACATAGTCAGCTCCCGTGTGCCAGGACGTGCGTCCTGTGCGTGGTCACCTTGCGACCCCTCCTCCGTGCTCTCGGCCCCATCTTGACTTCCCCACGTTCCCAAGTGGGTGAAACTCTGCTTGCTTTGGGGAATCTCTGAAAGTTGAGCCTTTGGGAGTCCTTGTTTTTTCTGTTTGTTTCTGCAGACCTGGAAATTGAACCCAGGGCTTTTGCACAGACCTCCACGCCAGCTCCCCAGACGCTCTTTCTTTTTTCTATTTTGAGACAGAGGTTTCACTAAGTTGCTCACTCTCGGCTCACACTAGTGATCCTCCCGCCTCATCCTCCCCGAGTGCTGTGATGACAGGCCTACGTCGCCAGGTGCGGCTGAGTACCTGAGTCTTAAGAGGGTGATGGGCCTGGCACATGGAAAGAGCAGGAACTGTGGAGCCAAGGGAGCCGTTTTTTCTCCCACTCTTTTCTATTTCCAGGGGCAGTGAGGCTGCTGGGATTCAGCCCTAGGTTTGGCTGCGCGTTAGCTCGGCAGCCTTGGGTAAGACCCTTCTTGTTCTGAGCCTTCTCCATCTTTCAAGGCGGGAGCAGCCTTGGGCGTCTGGCGGTGTCGTTGGGGTCAACTCAGAAGTTGTGTGGAAAGCTTGGAGCGCAGTGCATGGCACACAGTAGGTGCTCAGCAAATGTCCGTTTCTCCCCTGCCCCGGATTCTTGTGTCCCTACCCAGGTCCCACAGTCCTGCCCTCTCAATGGCGCTGCTCTTGGGGACCAGCCCTTGGCCGGCGTGCTGTTCTATGCTGCAAGGCCCCCAGAGTCCAGAGTGCCACCTCAGGCCACTTGCTGGAGGCCTGCTGTATGGCGCGTCCCCCCTTCCCTGGGCTTGTAAGGAGAGGTGGCGGGGGAGCCACTGCGCTTCTATTCTGTCCCATTGATTTTTTCCCTCCTTTTCCAAAGCATTCTAGCTGCCATCTGCTTCTTGAACATTGTGTTCATAAATATATAAATAATCGAAGTCTACAAGGAGCTTTGCTTAAAGCGGTGTTGCTGAGAGTGATTTTTATAAATATTTAAGATAATCTGAAGCCATTAAAGGAGTTGCAGGATTTATTTTTTTTAAAAACCTGAAATTGTGTTTTGGAAAGATTCCGTCACATTCCAAGTGGAATAAATGACAGCAGGAGAGAGTAGGGAAGAGCATTTTCGGATGCAGAGTCAGGGAAGGCCAGGTGGGCCACCGGCCTGATAGTTGCTGGTGTCTCACGCCGCCCATTCGTGAGGTGGGATGGTGAAGGTCACCAAATCCCAGGGCGTTTTGAGAGCTGCCTTGGTTTCCTTGAGATTCTTGAGAAGACCAGTGGGTAACTGCCTGGAGTGCCCTGGCTCTGCCCTTCTCATATCCCACTGTGGTATTGGGAGGGAGGCTTCTAGAATGTTCCTTAGCTGAGTCTCTGGGTCAGCAATGGGCTGTGTTTTGGTGAGACCTGCTGAGGCCCTGGGCTTAGGGAACTTCTGGGTGGTAACTTGGGACCAACTTGAGTGAGATTTGGAGACCGAGGTCTGGGATGAGCTGAGAATCTGTCTTGGATGTTTCCGGTGTGTGGACCACACACTTTGAGTAGGGTCTACTTAGAGATGGCTACACTTTAGGTCTAAAATGCCTTGTACATGTCTCGTGGGTTGGGAAGGCGAGTGGATGAAGGGGTGCTGTACTCCTTGGAACATGCCTATGGCAGGGTGTTGTGTTAGAGGTGGGTCCCCGGGTGTGACCTGGAGGGTATATTCTTGTCATTGGCTCCTCCCTTCTCTCTCTCCCTCCTGGCTGCCATGGGATGAGCCCCTTTCGCCTGTCTGTCAAGCTGTCTGCCTGTGGGAGCCCGACCTGATCCAGAGATAAACCCGTCCTCCTCTGACATGCACGTGTTGGGTATTTGGTCCGATGATGAGAAAATGACTAATACAGACATTGTCTATTCTGGCCCCTCCCCCTCGTTCCTTGAGAACCAGGCAGATACCAAGGTTCCCAAGAGGGGTTTAGAGCTTAAAGGAAGGCAGGAATGCAAAGAGCCCAGGGGATAAACCTAGTCTGGTGGCCCAGGCCTGTGTAATCCCATCACGTGGAGGCTGAGGCGGGAGGATCGCTAATTGAAACCCAAGTTCTGGACAACTTAGTGAGGCCCTGGGCTGGGCTGGAACTCAGTATCAAAGCCCTGGACTCAGTTCCTAGTACCACAAACAAAAAAAAGAAAGAAAAGAAAAAGAAAAAGAAAGAAGAAAACAAGAAGAAAAAGCAAGGAGGCAGGGTCGTGGCCAGTGTAGGCCCGCGCGGGAGCAGAAGGCAAGAGTGTGGGGGGCGAGGGACCAGAGGGTGAGGGTGGTCCAGCGGGAGGGAGGGCACGGCTGGAGGGATCCTGGCTGGAGGCGGGGCAGGCCAGCCAGTGTCCCCTGCGCCCTTGAAAGCAGACAGGGAACCCGAATTGGGCCTCGCAGGGGGAAGTGTGTTGCTCAAGAGGCAGAAGCGGGGCTGGGAAGCAGGCCTGTGGCTTCCACGTCGGGCATTTCCCACGGCCCGACAGCGTCTGCCTGCTGGCACCTGGATGATGTCTGCAGGCTTGTCTTTATGGCAGAGGGCTCGGAGGTGGCGTCCGGTCCTGCTGCAGATGCGACCTTGGCCTTGATGCACCTTGGGCAGGGACAGTCCTCCAGGCCATGGCGGCAGAGAAGGCCCAACATGGGAAGAGTCATAGCTGTGACATCAGTCTCTGTCACACACACACACACACACACACACACACACACACACACGTCACACACAATACAGGGCCCCTCTCCCTGTCCACCAGTGTCCTTTGAGCAGGAAGAAGGCTGGACAGTGAGGGCATGTCCAAGACGGGAGGCAGCTTAATGAAGCAGTAGGAGGGAGAAAAGTTATGGCGCGCGCGAGCATGTGTGTGTGTGTGTGTGTGTGTGCGCGCGCGCGCGCGTGTGTGTGCACATGCTACTGGGACAGGAGGGGGCCGACAGAGGACCTTCCTGTTCATCGGCCCCGTCCCAGCGTCACTCAAAACCAGACTTGAAGCAGAGTGAGGCGATGGGGAAGTGAAACCCCAGCAGGAGCGCATCGGAGTGTGCCCCCTTGAACTCTGGTTTTGTATCCTCTCCGTGGCCCTGGGGCAGCCGACTCTGCCCCGCCCCCAAGTGGGGAGTTATATTGACTCAGGTTACCATTTCTGGAGAGAGGAGCGACACCCGCCCTGCACGAATTACTGGGCTTGTCGTCTCAGCGCTCTGGGAGACTGATACAGGAGGACCCCAAGGTTGAGGCCAGCCTGAGCAGTGTAACAGGGCCTTGCGTCAGGATGTAAATAGGAGGACAGGGCGGAAGTAGTAGGCGCAGCGTGAAGCCCCTGGGTTGAACCTGCAGTATTACAGAAAAGAAAGAAATACCAGAGGGACCGGAATCCTAGCACTGTGGGAGGCCGAGGCCAAAGGTCACACGTCCAAGTGCAGCCTGAGCCATTTCATGACCTAGGGAGAGCCTGTCTCAGAAATTAAAAAAATAATCAGGACAGAGGGGCCGGGATCTAGTTCAGCGCGAAGGCCCTGGCCTCCGTCCCCAGTACCTGCCCCCACAGGAGCAGCAAGGGGGTGTGCAGACGCGGGGCCGGCCTGAGCGGCGTGGAGAGGCTGGAGTTAGGGTTTGGTTTTCTGGCTGCCCAGCCCAGCCCCTCTAGCCATCTGTCCTTACTTAGAACCTGGCCACGGCTGGGGGGTCACCCTGCGGGACAGGTAAGTCAGGTAGTAAGCGGAGGGCTGGAGAGGGGGAGCGAGGGAACGGCCCCAGGCCCTTTGTGCTGGCCTTGGGGCCCAGGCAGAAGCCTCGCCCACCAGCGCCCCCAGGAGCGTCATGTCAGGTTCTGCCTTCCCCTCTCCTTCCATCTCCCCAGGGTCCTTTCCTGCCCTCTTCCCTTCCCTCCTCTTTGTCCCTTGCGCGTGCTGGGCGCCTGCTCTGGCACGGAGCGACATCCTGGAGCCTTTCATTTTTTATTTTGAGATGCAGCCTCACTCAGTTACTCAGACTGGCCGCGAACATGCTGTCCTGCCTCGGGCTCCCGGTGGCGGGGATTACCGGTGCCCGCCCCCAAGCCTGACGTAGTCCCTCCCTCCCCTTCGTTCTTTGGTTCTTGGCAGTACTGGGAACATCCCCCGCCTGCTAAGTTGCTAAGTTAGCGGTCTCCTGCCTCAGCCTCCTGGGTACCTGGGATTATAGACGTGTGCCACTACACCTGCCATTCTTTTTCCCTGAGGTGCCCAGCACCTTCCTGTCCCAAGAGAGAAACCCAAATGTCATTTGGCGCTTCGTAAATGACAGGACGGCTCAGGTAGTAAGACCTGGGTCCAGACGTGGATGAGGCAGAACACGCACAGGCCCGAAAGCAGGGGCCCTGGAAGATGGTGGAGCGGGTTCTTGAATATGACCCATGTCCTGCCAGACTCCCCAGCCTGGGCCACAGGAGCTCGTGTTGGCACTTCATGCATGATCGAGGTCACACGAGTTTTCTGGAGTCACGTCTTTCCTTCCTGGTGAGCAGCTGAGTGGCGGAGGGGAAGCCAGAGGTGCCCACGCAGTAGCTCCCGTCTCCTGTGTATCCAGAGAGGGGGCGTGTGGCCTCTGGGGACAGGAAGAGCTTACCGGAGTTCTCGCGGGTGTTTGTGGTGGGCGTGGTGCTCGGGACGGGAGCAGTGGGGACCTGGAGTTGCCTCCGGTTGGCCCAGCTACTCATGGGGTTGCAAATTTCCACATCGGCTCCATTGGGTTTTTATTTAAAATGCTGTTTCTCTGAGTCGTGTTGTTAGGTGACCCACTGTCATCCTTGTCTCTGTCTTGGGGGGATCTCACTCAGAGCTCCTCAGCCATGTTTGAAAAAAGGAGACATAAAATATGCACTGGCAGCGGGTTCTTAGCTGCCATGGGTGTTTGAGGAGGGCATGTGTGAATTACTTCTCTACTTCACGGGGTCACTTGAGACTTGTCATCTTTGAAAGTTATTTCAGCCAGGCAGAGTGGTTCATGCTTGTAATCCTAGACCTTGGGGGCGCTGAGGCAGGAAGACGGCAGGTTCAGGTTTCTTGCGGGCAACATAGTGAGGCACCGTCTTAAAATTTAAAAAGGAGTTGGGGCCATAGCCCCACGGCAGAGTGCCCCAGGGTACATGCACACATATAAAATTTTTCCTTTACACCCTTTTCTTTTCTGTAGCGCTGGGGATTGAACTCAGGGCCTCACATGCACTTAGGCAGGTGTCCTCCCATGGGCCATGTCCCCAGCCGTGGCGTCATCATTTTCCCGTGTGTGTCTGTGTCTCAGTGATCGGATAAGGGGACGACATGCCTTAGTATCCATCATTAGGCACCTTTGTGTGGCCCCAGAGCCCGCATTGGGTCCTTTTCCTTCTCCCCTCCTGGGCCCTTTACCCCGCGATGCTTCGTCCCCGTGTCTGGCTCTCTGCTCCTGGCACCCTGGGAGGGAAGTGATGTCCTCAGGTCCCTTGTCTTGCTGTGGATGTGTGAAAGAAGAAACACACTCCAGCCTCCTGCCGCCGAGTGGACCGCTGTGCTGATTCACACATGTCCCGCCTGTGCCCAGGAAGACGAAGGACTAAGCTCCAGGTGCTGACGGTGTCTGCTGAGTCCTCACTGAAACCTCGAAGGGAGATGGCGTCAGTTCTGAAGTCGCTGTGGTGGAAGGGTTAGGCCTGGGGGTGAGGGCAGCCTGTGGCAGCTCTAGGGGCCTCAGTACCCTTGGGGAGTGTGGCGGTGAGCACCTGGCCCCTCCATGTCGCCAGCTCTGCCATCCACAAGCTCACTGGTGCAGCATGTGGTGCCCCTTAATCTGGCTTCCGGGGATTTGCAGAAAGTCCCTGGTAAACTGAGACTCTGACAAAGGAGCTGGATCACCCACATGCAGGAGTTTTGAGAAAAAAAATGGTAGTGACAGAAGTGAGTGAAATACAGCAGCCTGAGCATCTTGGGATCTCCTTCGTGTGATGGGAAAGGCCATCTGGGAAAAGCTGCCCGCCCCGGGGCTGGACGAGGCAGGCTGGACGAGGCAGGAGGGCCCAGCTCTCTTTAGTGGTTTGGGAAATAACGCATATTCAAGATGGTTTTCTTTGAAAACCTTGCAAAGCCAATCATCTCCGGGGAGCCAGATGGAAGCATGATGGGAAATTTCACCAGTGCTTAATCAAAGACACTGATGATCTTCTGGGCCGGGGTTATCCTCCCAGTGTGTCCTGTGATTGTGGAAACGTGTTCATTAGGGTTCCATTAAGGCCGGCCCTGGTGACAATCCGCCCTTTGATCTCTGGGAAGGCATCCACTTCCCTGGGCCTCTGCAGTGTCTTGGCCGTTCATCCAGATTCAGGCAGCAGTGTCAGCCCTGGGTGCTCCCCCACAGCCCATTCCTGCTCAGAGCCAGGAAGTGCCCTGCAGAGTTGTGCCACCTGCAACCTGCTGATATATATAATAGTTAATGTATATGAGCACTAAAACTTCATTTTTGAGATTTTCCCCCTATTTTATTGATATGTTTAAGTGCAAAACATAAAGTTTACATTGATCTTCAGTATTTTGTGCAATACGTATCTTCTCTCTCCTTTTGACCCTCCCACCCACTCCCTACCCCTCCAGTTCCCATTATTTCCCATATTAACGTTTATGAAATAATTGTGATCTGGGTTTGTTATATCAGAGAAATCATTCAGTATTTCACCTTCTGCTTCTGACTCACTTCATTAAGCATGATGGCCTCAAGTTGCCCCCGTTTTCCTACAAAAGCCTCCAACCTATCTGTCTTTATAGATGAGTAGTATTCCATTGTGTATAAATACCACAGCTTATGTATCCACTGGTCTGTTGGTGGGTATTTTGGTGTCTTGCACATTTTAGCTATTGTTAGTTGTGCTGCTGTGAACATGGGTATACATGTATCTCTGTTATATGTTGTTTTTAACTCTTTTGGGAAAATTCCCAGAAGAGGTACCACTGGATTGAAGGGGATATTTATTTCCAGTCTTTTGAGAGTCTTCCATGCCGCTTTCCCTAGTACTTGTACCAGTTTACATTCCCACCAGCAGTGCAGGAGGGCTCCTTTCTCCCCACATCCTCGCCAGCACTGATTGTGTTTGAGTTGTTGCTATAGGCCAGTCTCTCTGGAGTCAAACGGCGTCTTAGTAATGTCTGGATTTGCATCTCTCTTATGGCTAGGGATGTTGAACATCTCTTCATGTACTTATTGGCCATTTGAACTTCTCCATCTGAGAACTGCCTGTTCACTTCTTTTGCCCATTTTTCAGTAGGGCCTTTGGTTTTGGGGAGCTTCCTTGTCTTCAGGTCCCTGTGTATTCTGGTTACAAGCCTCCTCCTTTTAAAGATTTTTCATGATAACGTTTAAGAAAATTAAGGGCAAAACCCCAGCAGGCCACAGGCTGGGCGCCCTTGACAAGGCACGGAAGGTTGTCTTTGGAAGGCGCTTTAGCCAGTCTCGTGCTGTGCGGCCAGGGGTGGAGCCTGCCACGCTGAGAGATGAGAGGGTGGTAGGTACTGCGGTGGGCTGGTGAGTTGCTGGTGAGTTGCCTCGTGATCTGAGTGGGGTTCTTCCTCCTAAGGTTGCCCATGAGGGGCTGGGGTCGTAGCCCAGTGGTAGGCCCTGGGTTCAAGTCTCCAGAACCCTGTAAGCTGGGTGTGGTGGTGCATGTTTGTACTCAGGAGGCTGAGGCAGGAGGATGGTCGTGAGTTTGAAGCCAGACTGGGCTACATAGTGAGACCCTAACTCAGAAAAATAATCAGCTATGTCCAAACTGCAAATCTACAGGGTGGACTTTTATGTGCTGTCTTGAGGTGCTGTGTAACTCTAGTGGTTGGAGGAAGGCTGGGAAGTCACGTGGTTGGCAGTTCTGCAGCCAGCACCTAGGATCCCAGGTGTACACCCCCACCCTGGGGAGCAGTGAATTCTGCAGGAAGTGACGGTTTACATCTCACCCTGGAAGTGCAGGCCCCACGTACACGCCTGGGCCTCAGCACGACCACTTGTGAGTTGGGTGTCATCACATCCGGGATGGAGAACTCAGCATTTCCCCCTGCTTTTACGAGTTGCTGCTTAACCACATTTCATCTGCTTCATTTCAACACTTCTTTGGGGTCTGTGTTTCGACCCTGAATAAACGTACGTCCTTGACTTGTGCAAGGAAACTAGCCGTGGCCAGAACAGAAGGCCATGTCCGTGGGCTCCTCGTGTGCTCGGATGTCGAAAGGAGGAGACCTAGACAAGAGGGCCCCCAGTGAATAATCCAGCAACCTAGCTGCACAACGCGTGGTCTCCCTCCCCAGTAGACCGTGTGCCGGAGTCGGCTTGTGTTGCATCTTCGATAAAGCACTCGGCATGCACCTGTAATTTTTGATTGACTTATTGATTGGTTCATTCATTCTCCTTTGTCTCTCGGGCTGGGCCAGATGCCCACCTCCGGATGTCATGAGCCTCTGCAGCCCGGACCTCCTTTTTGCCACAGCCCTGGAGTCATCACTGTCCTTCCCGGCCTCATTACCCTGGCTCCGAGGGAAAGGGGGCTCATCTGTCTCATGAGCCACTGTGGCCCCAGGGCCCCACACTTTTTTTTTTGAGTACTGGGGATTGAACCCAGGGCTTTCCTGCTGAGCTACACCCCAGCTCTTTAAAATTCTTTTGAAACAGGTTCTCGCTACACCCCAGAGTCACCAGGCAGGGCTCATACTCGTTGCCTTTTTCCTCAGCCTCCCCGTAAGAGATTGCAGGTGTGTGCCACCGCACCCAGTCTTCTCCAGTTTCTTGAGGAACACACCTGCGAGGCAGGTGGATCACGGGTTGGAGCCCAGCCTGGGAAACTTTGTAACTTAATGACAACTTAATTCAATGAAAATAAAAAATGTCCTGGGGATGTAGCTCAGCATGAAGGCTCCGGGCCCAGGCCCAGTACCATAAATAAACAAAAAGCAAAAACAGACAAACAAAGCCCAGTACCAGCACAGGGCCTGGCATGTCTGGGCCTTGGGACTGTGCGCAGGGGGGACAGATGAGCTTGCAGGTGACGGCAAGTCGTTTATCCAGAGTGATGCTGATGGGGTGGCTTCACGGGCAGGGAGAGTGTTGGTGGCAAAGACCTTTCACTGCAACTTGGGACGTTTCACAACAGCAGACGCTTGAGATTCCACTTCTCGCCCGCTCTCTGTGGAGAGACAGAGAAACGCTTGCCTTGTTCCCTCGGCCCTGGGCCTGTGGACACACTGACGTCTTGGCCGCCAGTTCCTGCGAGACCTGGAAATGGTGACTCGGGGCCCCGGGACCTGCGATTACTCACTCATGGTGGAATGGCATGGTGTGTCTCTGGAGGCTTATTGTATTTGGAGTGTCTGTGTCTATCCACTGCTCGGATGGGGGGCCCCTTGTAGGGCTTGCTGCCCCCCACAGGGAGCTGAGGGCCTTGGCTCTGGGCTGAGCCTGCGTGGGGGGTAGGAGCAGTGGCAGGCTGTGCAGCTGGGAGCCCGTGGGGGTTGTGACGTCCCAGGAAGGTGTCTGGTGGCCTGCCGTGCCCAAGTGCCCTCTGCCCAGGGGCCCTCACTCCTGTTCCAAGGGCCGACTCCAGCCTGCCTGCTGTGTGGGGAGCATCCAGCGGTTTTCCATGGCGTGTCATCAGTGTCCCTGACCGCATGCGCCGCTGAGGCTGCAGCGAGGCACCCTGTCCCTGCTGTGGATCTCGGTGGCCTGTGATGAGGGAACCTAGCTTTGGGTGCTGCTCTGTCTCCTACCTCTCTTTTTGGGGGTAGATGCCCACACCTTTTCTTTGAAAACCATCCTTGTTGTGAGTCAGTTCAGTGACCGTTGGGTTGCCTGCTCTGTGCCAGCTGTGTTACTGGGCACAGAACACAGAGGTACAGGGACTGAGCCACCTACTGTGTGCCAGGTGTGGTACTGGGCACAGGACAGAGCTATAGGTGCTGAGCCTCCTGCTGTGTGCCAGGTACAGTGCTGGTCATAGGGGCACAAGAATATAGAGAAGGTGATCCACCTACTGGTGCTGTGCGCCAGCACTGCGGTGGGCACAGGGGCCAGAGCCGGAGGAGTCAGGAGTAGTTTCCTAGGGCTGCTGTAACAAAGCCCCACCACGTGAGGCCTCGGTGCTGACGTGCCTTGCACCAGCTTCAGGTGTGTGCTGGCGCCTCTGGCATTGCTTGGCTTGTGGACAGGTTCACCGCATGCATGCTGTGCCCTTCCCGTGTGCCTCAGTCTACCAGTGCTGTTGCCTCACTCTGCAGCCCAGGCTGGTTCTGAGCTCACTGTGTAGCCCAGGCTGGCCTCGAACTCACAGCCGTCCTCCTGCCTCAGCCTTCCAGGTGCTGGGATTACAGGCTGGCTGTTGCCTTACAAAGACCCGTTCGTTGGTGTAGGGCCCCTTCTTCCATTTTAGCCTCACCTTAACTTACTGTGCCTGTAATGACCTGTTTCCAAGCTAAGCTCCCACTCTGAGGTGTTGGGGTTCGGGTCCTCAAGGTATGATTTTGGGGGAACGCGATGCAACATCTCAGCCTCTCAGAAGCTTCTGGTCTTGAGATGGAGACAGGCATGAGGTTGGGTGACTCTGGTCCATGTTGGAGAACAGGGGTGGGCAGAAGGGTTGTGGTCCTACCCGGGACTCCTAATCCTGTTGGGGAACCTCCAAGAGAGCTGTCACTTGCCCAAGGTTAGCAAGATGCCGAGAATTCACGAGGCCCATGGGTAGAGTCTTAGTCACTGGGACACAATTTCTGGCACCCACAGCTTCCAGGAGGAGAGGCTCATGTTTCCAGGGTCTCAGTGTGGTCATGATGTGTTGGCAGCGGAGGGAGGGCATGGCGGAGGGCCTCGGCAGGGATGAGTGTGGCACGGCAGGAAGCGGGGGAGCCAGAGGAATCCGTAGCCCTCGGTGGGAGCAAGAACACACACCCTGCCGTGGCACACCCCCAGGGGCCCATCCTGTCAGCCAGGTTCTGCTAATTAGATACACAGTTAACCCCTGTGAGCTAGTTACAGTCCAGATACACGGAGCTCTCGGACACGGCACAGCCGGACGCTAACAGGCAGTGAGGAGCGCCCAGCCTGAGCCACCCCGGCTGGGGGAGAGCTGGGGAGTCAGGCAGGTAGGGGGCGGGGCCAGCATGGAGGACTCCGGCTCCAGGGCTCGGCAGGCTTTTTCTGTGAATAAAAGGAGCCCCGCTTAGGCCCCGTTTGCCGTCTGTCACGCCGGCTCCGTAAGCGTAGCGCCGGCCAGCGCGTAGGCATGGCTGTGCTCAAATAGTACTTTGTTTACAAAAAGGGGCTGCGGGTTTGTTTGGCCCATGAGCTGTCGTTCGTTGAGCCGTGCTTTGTGCCGTGTTCAGGAGTTGGTACTTAGTGTTGGGATTATGGTAAATATGTGTATTGCGGGGTTGCTGATTAACAGTAAATCCGGCTGGTTTAGCTGGGATGTGGAGGTCAAGAACATGTGTAAGTGGGCTGTCCGGGGTCGGTGGGGTGGGCGTCACGCAGGTCTGACCTGGACCCTGGGCCGCAGCTCTGCCCGCTGTGTGGCTCCGTCCTCAGACCGCCTGCAGCCGCTGCGGGCGCCACATCCACTGCCTAACCCGAGTTCCCGTTGGACTGACCTAGGTCGTGTGTGCGCCGCTTTCCTGGCAAGGAGAATGCTTCATACTGGCCGGCTTAGGACTGCATTCGTGAGCGATGGCTCGGACGCCTGTCAGTGTGGCTGCCCGGAGCAGCCCCGTCCCCCTCCGTGGTCCCGAGTGCCGGGGCAGCAGGACGGCCTGTGCTGTGTAGCAGAGAGGTAGCTCCTCCTCTTACCCTCTCTGCCCTGGCTGCCAGGGAGCTCAGGGCAAGCCGAGGCTCAGCCCCAGCAGTGGTGATCAGGGGTTCCGTCGGTTTCATCATCGTTTCCGTCGCCACTTTCCTCTTCTGTTTAATATCAGTGTAAACTTTACATGAGAGAATACAGGCAGCTAGGCCCTGTGGCGCATTCTGTAGTCCCAGTACCCTGGAGGCCGGGTGAGGCAGGCGAGCTGCAGGCTCCAGCCTGACCTCGTACACTTAGAGACCCTGCCTCAGAAATTAAAAATAAGGGCTGGGGATGCAGCTGAGTGAGAAGGCCCAGGTTTAACCCCCGGTACCACCCAGAGCAAAAACGTAAGCGTAAAGTACCAAGCCAAGATGTTTCTAGAAGTGTTCAGGAAAAGCCTCTGTCACGCCGGCTGCGTAAGTGTAGCGGACTTGCTGCGGAGGTGAGTCCCTGGTACCTGGCAGGAGGCTTTTCCTCATAGACTAACTAGATCCCAGCAAAAGGCGTTGACACTGAGCAGGGAACGCGTATCCTCACAACAGCTTGTGGGTCGGGAACGGGGTAGGCGTTTTTACTAAGCCCCACGCCCGCCGATGTCCCGTGGGCAGCGGACCTGCCTCTCATCACAGCCACCGCGGGCACTGCCTCGGCCATTCACCGTCAGGGGCGCATGCTGGGGCTGCCGAGGGTGAGAAGCCGCGCCGGAGGCCGGAAGGTGCCCGTCCTGCTGCCCGAAGCCCAGAACCTCCTGGCGGGTAGCGGAGAGCAGAGACCATGGTTGGAATCGTCTCTGGGGCTTAGGTTTGAAGTGAGCGCTTACCGCTGCTATGATAAAAATAGAACAGAGCCCGGATGCAGTTATTTGTAAACTTTCGGGGGAGGCAGAGAGCCTGCTGGATGCACTGGCGCTCTGCTGCCCACTTGGTGATGTTGGGTGGTTCCCTTCCCAGAGCCTCAGTTTCTTCTCCTGGGAAATGGGCAGATTTCACCAGAGACATCCGGGGCCTGCGTTGAAGGAACTTCTTGTACGTGGCAGACGAATGCAGTTCATGCCCAGTGTCAAGAGGAGTTTTGTTTAATTATTATTTTTTTAGGGCTCTGGTGCAATTTACACAGTGGGTGGTTTTCTCCTTTAAAACAGGAAAAAACTGACTTTTGTTATTTATTGTTATTTATTGTTTATGTTTGATACTGGGAATTAAATCCACAACCTTTGCAATGAACTACGTCCTCAGCTCACTGTTCATTTTGATTGTTGAAAGAGGATCTCCTAAAGTTGTTAAATTAGCTGGGCATGGTGGTGCACACCTGCCGTCCCAGCACTTGGGAGGCTGAGGCAGGAGGATTGCTGCGAGTTCAAGGCCAGCCTGGGCTCTGTTGTGAATGCAGGACTATCCTGGACTGTAGATCAAGACCCTATCTCAAAAAAAGGGAAAAAGTTGAAAAGTCCCTGAATTGCTCAAGTGAGGCTCCAACTTGAGATCCTCCTGTCTCAGCTTCCCAGGGTTTAGGATGGTTTTCATCCTTGGCTTTGTGGCCCTTGTGACCAGCAGGACTGGGTGACGTGGAACATGAAGGCTTGTGGTATAAACGGGGATTCTGGAAGCTCAGTCCTGTCAGTGCGCATGCCTGGAGGCAGGGAAAACTTCCTGATTTGGTGCCTGAACTCCGGGATCCTGGAAAATGTGCAGGTTATGTGGGCTGCGAAAGGAATCCCATCACCCCGTGGGCACCCGAGAGCCTGACAGGTGAGGCGGAGCACGAGAGATGCGGTCTCGGGGTCCACAGGAGAGAGGGGTGTTCAAGGCTTGGGGCCTGGAGCTGCCTCCCTGGTGCCATCCACAGCCACATGTCAGACCAGACTGGGGCGAGGCAGGAAGCGGGACCCGGCGCCTCTGTGTGACCCACCGGGCCTCGCCGCACTTGGGTGGTGAGTAACAGCAAGCGGACTCCAGCGAGCCCACGGTTCATGAGATCAGTATCGTGTCCAGTCAGTGCTCGGTCAGGCGTGACTACTCAGGGTGGTGCTGGCCAGGTGTGTCCCCCTCCGCCCTCCCGTTTCCCGGGCATCTTCTGCCCTCTGCGTCAGCACTCCGGTCGGGAGGTGAAGGCTCCCCGACTCAGGAGCTGCAGGCCAAGTGCTAGGGACGGCGCTGGTGTGCGGGTTTAGGGACCCAAAGGAGAGGAAATCCAGGTGAGTTCCCAGATGGGGCATGGCGGGCCGCAGCAGCGGTGGTGAGTGTGGCACTGTTTCCTTTTGTGTCTGCCCAGGGAGGAACCTGGAGGGAGGGCAGGGCCTGTCCCCTCCCCTCCCGAGGCCGCTGCAGCCATCTCTCCCTTCTTCCCTTTTACTCCATCCCTCTCCTTCTAACAACAGGTCTTGAAGCCTTCTCTGTCTCTTAAATGCTCCATGATTTTGTATCCTTAAAACTTGTTAGTTATTAATTTTCCATGCTGGGGGCTGAAACCTCAGATCTTCAAACTGCATTCCATCTCCAGCCCAATTCTTTGGTTTTGATTTTGAGACAGGGTATCACTAAGTTGCCCAGACTGGGCTCAAACTTGCGATCCTCCTGCCTCAGCCCCCCACAGTGCTGGGATGATAGGCCTAGACTTCCGGCTTTGTCTCATTTCTTCTTGCCCTCAACCTTACCGGTACCCAGGAGCAACGGCCACAGTATTTAACACCCAGTTATCAGGGTGTTTTCTGGAAGTCTCCATGGCCCCTGCCATGATTATTTTTTCTTTTTCTGGATCCTGGGGGAGTCTAGGAGAGCTGGCAAAGGGCTCTGCAGGACTCAGGCTCCTGGGGCAGACAGCAGGCCCTTCCCGGCAGGGATAGCATTCCAGCGCTGGGCCTGCACACTGCGTGAGCTGCTGAGCTCTTCCAGCTAGTGCGGCAGGGTCAGCTGAGTCTGGGGGGCCGGTCCTCCCTTCCCCCCCCCACCCCCCACACACACCATGACCCTGTGTACCCTAGAACAACTGGAGGGCCTTTGAGCAGAGTGAATGGCATGCTGATCTTGGCGGCCGTCGATGGAGGAAATCGGGAGTGATTGCTTGGGCAGCAGCAGCCTCCCCAGCCCGTGGTGGTTAGGACCCACCGCCTTCCCCCCAGCTGACCGCTTTGGCTGCACTGGCTCTCCTCACTGCTAAGCATTTTGCCCTCAGGAGTAATTCAGGGTTTATGGGATTTGGAAATTGCACAAATATTTGATTTTAATTAAGGAAGTCTGGAGTGGGGACCACAAGGTTAGTTTTCATTTATTGCTTCTGGGCAGGAGGGGGACGGGGAGTGGCTCTGTCCACAAGGTCATCACATCAAGGCGAGCAACTCCAACACCCAAGAGGAGTGGCCCTGCGGAGGGCAGGGGTCGGGTGTCCCCAGGAGCGGGGCTCAGGGTGAGTGTGGGAGCCGGCGTGTGAGGAGGGTCCCTGCCACCCGAGTGATGCTTTTGCTCAGCAAAACCCCCGATAAATGGGGGATTATTGCGTTGGTTAGACACCCTGGTCACCCACAGACCAGAAATATTATGGACCATTTCAGAAATAAATTATAAGTTGTAAACTACACGCTGTTGTGAGCAGCGTGATGGAATCTTGATGTCCTTCTGCCCTCCTGCTCCGGATGTGAATCATTGCCCACGGTGTATGTATGACCTGCCTCCAGTAGGTCACGTTCTCACGGCGTTGATTACGGCGGATTGCTACAATGTGATGTTTTACTGTTGCTGCGGATCTCTTATTGTGTGTACTTTATAAGCTGAACGTCATCCTAGCTATGTAGGCGTAGGGAAAAGCATCGTGCAGTGATCGGCACTGCCCACAGTTTCCGGCATCCGCTGAGGGTCGTGGAGTGTGTCCCCTGCAGAGAAGGGGCCCTCTTGCACCTATCACCTCTGAGTACTTTCTGCCATGAGTCATGGTGCCCGTCCTGTCCCTTTGGGTGACTTAATAATCGTCACCAAGCATTCAGTGGTCAGTAGTATTCCTATTTTACAGCAGAGGACTCTGAGCCCAGATAAGTTCAGAAACTTGTCTCAGATCACACAGCTACTAAGTGTGTGAGGCTCCGAGTCTTTGTTAAGAGCCACCTCCCCGTAGGGCTTTGAGGGTGGCTGGCTGGACCCTGCGGACTGATCTAAGGAGGCAGGTGGGGTCCTCTGAGTTACGAGGTGAGACTTCCATCCTGGCTGGCAGAGCCTGCCTCTTGGGTAGGAGGAATAAAGGCAGACCGATGGACAGCATGCTGAGGGGCAGAGGAGAGAACGCACCCAGGAGCCCGCGTCCTGCCCCAGCCCAGCCCCCGGCACCGTGTGGCTTTGGGTGAGTCACACCTTGTCTGGAGCTGGCTTCCTTCTCAGTGAAATGAGGGTAACAACCACAATAATAGCACTTAGTTTAGGCTTCTGTGGGGCCAGGTGCTCCTGCCTGGGGTGCTCAGGGGGCAGGGGAAAGGAGCCGCCCTGCCAGCTCTGCTTGGGGGCTACCAGACCAGCAGGTCCTGGGGGGCTGGAAGGTGCTTTACAGGTAGCAGGGAGGGAGTAGCAGCTGTGCCTCAGGACTGGCCTCAGGTCGCTGTGGTCTTCTGGGCTATCTGATTATTGTCCCTGCAGTCAAAGGGAGAGAGGGGGCTTTTAATAGAGGAGGAATTCTGCCAGGCCTGGTGGTACAGACCTTTCATTTCAGCACTGTAGGAGGCTGAGGCAGGAGGATTGCAAGTTTGAGCCCAGCCTGGGCAACTTGGTAACTTAGTGAGACCCTGTCTCAAACATCAAAAAAATAGAGAAGGAAAGAAGGAAAGAAAAGAAAAGAAGGAACCAAAAGGGCTTAGGATGTAGCGTGGTGGAAAGGCCCTCGGTTCCATCCCAGCACTGGGGGAAAAAAAAAAAAAAGCAAGCCCTACAATAAGCAGGCGTACGTGCGGGTGTGGGGACAACTGCTCGCTCTAGCCCTGAATAGCGCTTCCCTGTGTCAGGGGTCCTGCCTGTCTTGGCTGCTGAACACAATTCCTTTGGCAGCTTTCCAAGGAAAAGTGCAGTGGCCCCAGCTGTGCAGTGTCACCTGGGAGCTGTCTGCAAACTGGGTCCCCGCTTCTGAGGCCCAGTGGTTTATTGAAAATTTCCTGGGTGATTCCGACCAGTGGCTGGTGCCCGAGAGCCACCACCCTTTCCTGCCAAGGGGTGTGCTCCCCGGGGCCTTGCTGCCCGCCTGACACACAGTGCTCTGCCCTGGAGGGAGTGGTGGCAACCTCTGCAGACTCCTATGGGATCCCCTCTGCCCCTGTGTCCTTGTGACCTGAGCTCTACTTCCTCCCTGTTCCAGACTGGCCTGGAGCCCTCCCTGTCCCATCACAGCCCAAGACATGGGTAACCTGGCACAGTAACTGCCAGGGCCCATTGCTGCATGGTACCTTATTTGTAAAACTTACTGTTTTTGTTCAGCAGAGTATATGGTAGATTTATTGGGGAGTAGGTAATTGATATACATAAATTATACATATTGAATGTGTACATTTTTGTCCCCAGAGTAATATTCTCGGCCTCCACAAATGTCATCTCTCAAGTGAACAGTGATGTATCTTTAAAGGTGACGACACCCTTAACAGTGAGAAAGTATCTGACAATCAGTTCCTCATTTCTTCAGAAACACCTTTGTTATCTTGCTCATCTGTTAAGGAGTTTCTGTCCTTGATCCTACTTTATGAAAGACAGGCTAACTCTATGCACAGGAGTAGGGTCTAGCTGAGATGGGGTTGAGATTCTGGCGTGTGGTGGCTATGTGGCCAGCGGTCCCAAATCCCCAGACCATGCGCTGTACTGGCTTGTTTGGAACCAGGCCACACAGCTAGAGATGAGCAGCTGACCACTGTGGGAAGCTTTATCTTTGTTTACAGCCATGCCTCATCACTGGCATCGCCACCTGAGCTCTACCCCACTTGGGTGGCCACATTAGATTCTCACAGAAGCAGGAACCCTACTCTGAACTGCACATGTGAGGGCCTGAGGTTCTGCCCTCCTCTTGAGATCTGATGCCTGAGGGAGGCGTGAGAGTTGGAGCTGAGGTGATGATGTAATGATAATAGAAATAAAGGTTTAAGAAGCTTATAGAACACCAAATAACCTTGACCCAAAAAGAGATTAAATTTGCCATGACATATCATAATTAAAACTTCAGAAATTCAGCACAAAGGGAGAACATTAAAAACAGTAAGAGAAAAACAGACATTATTCTACTAAGGCAAGCCCATCCAAATTACTGCAGATTCCTCAGTGCAAACCTTCAGGCCAGGAGTGCCTGGAGCAGAGTCTTTCAAGCTTTAAGAGAAAGCAAATATCATTGTATCTAGCAAGACTATCCCTGAAAATTGAAGAAGTAAAAAAAAATTTCACAACCAAGAAACCCTAAAGAAATTTGTGATGAATACCCCAGCGTTGCAAAACATAATCGAAGGAATCTTAGAGACAGAGAAGAGCAGCACCAAAGAGCACAGAAGAAACATCAAAATGGAAAGTGTACCAAAAAGAAAAAACAAAGAACTAACACTAAAAGAACAGGACAGTGGCAGAATTCGGCAAAAATCTTACGATAATTACTGTCAATGGTAATTTTCTTAATTTGCCAATCAAAAGACACGAACTGCAGAGTGGATCCAAAAAACAAAGCCCAACCCTTTGTTTTCTGCAAGAGTCACACTTCACCCACAAAGACGCACACAGACTGAAGGCACAAGAATGGACACTAATACTCTGTGTGCTACTGGAGCCCAAAAACAAGCAGGCATAGCTGTACTAGTTTCAGACACTTCCGATTTTAAACCAAAACAGATCAGAAGAGACGAAGATGGATACTATCTACTGGTAAAAGGAGCAGTCCAACAGGAAGAGCTCACAGTTATAAACATAGATTCTCCCAATGTAGGTACATCCTATATAAAACAAACTACTGGACATGAAGGTCCAAATGAACCCCAATATGATCATACTAGGGGACCTCAGTACCCTGCCTACTCTTACATGTCAGCTGAGTTAAAAGAAAAATCAACAAAGAAACATCAGAGCAAAACCTCAAAAACTCCACCAGAAGACTCTTAGAATAACCAAATTTAGCCAAGTTTCAGGATATAAAATTAACACATAAAAATTAATAGCATTGCTCTATGGCAACAGTGAAAACACAGAGATAACAGAAAAGCAACCCCACTCACAGTAGCCTCAAGGAAACGCAAATACCTAGGAATCCACCTAAGTGAGTAACTGAAGGACTTCTATACTGAAAACTGTAGTAATCTGGAAAAAAAGTCAAAGAGAAATTTTTGAAAATGGAAAGACATACCCTGTTCCTGGGTAGACAGAATCAATGTTGTCAAAATAGCCATACAACCAAAACTGATATGCAGATTCAGTGTAATCCCAATCAAGACACAACAGCATTTGTCACAGAACTGGAAAAGCAATGCAAATATTAATGTGGGACCAGAAGAGACGCAGAGTAGCCAAAACAATCCTAATCAAGAAAATAAAAGCAGGAGGCGTCATGATACCAGATATCAAATTATATTACAGAGCAGCAGTGATAGGAAGCCCATGGGCACAAAACAGATAGGTGGATCAGTAGAATAGAATTGAAGATGCAGGGGCTGGAAGAATGACTCAGTAGTTAAAGAGCTTGCCTAGCAAGCACTATGTCAAGCACTAAGTACCCGAGTTCGATTCCCTAGCACCACATACGCCAGGTGTGGTGGTTCACACCTGTAATCCCTGCGCTTGGGAGGCTGAGACAGGAAGATTGCCATGAGTCCAAGGCCAGCCTTGGCTCCATCCTAAGTTCAGGACTAGCCTGGGCCATGATTGAGGATTGAGAGACATCCTGGGGCCTTTAGCCATGAGATCTCTGACAATGGGTCCAAAACATATGCTGGAGTAAAGTCAGCCTCTTTAACAAAGGATGCTGAGAAAAATAGCTAGCCACACGAAGATGAATGAGACTACACCCACATCTTTCTTTCACCATGTATCAAAATCAAATCAAAATGGATCAAAGACCTAAATATCAAAGTGTAAACAGTGAACTTGTTGGAAGAAAACTTAGGCAAAACCATTGAAGACACAGGTGTAGGCAAGGACTTTCTTGATAAAACACCCAAAGTGTGTGAAATATCACCAAGAATGCACAAATAGGATTATATCAGAAAACCTTTTCACAGCAAAATAAACCATTAACAGTGAAGAGAGGATTGACCAAATGGGAAAAATAATTTTTGCCAGGTCCTCCTCAGATAGAGGACTCTTAACAAGAATATATGAAGAACCAAAAAAAATTAGATCCTGCAAAATAAAAGTTCCAATCAAAAAAATGGGAATCTGAAATAGTTCTCAAAAGAAGTTCAAATGGCCAATTAATGCATGAAAAAAATGTTCAGCATCTTTAGCCATCCGAGAAATGAAAATTTAAACAAACACTGAGGTTCCATCTAACTCCAGTAAGAATAGTGGGGATCAAGAACTCAAAAACAATGGCTCAGTGGTTAAAGCGCTTGCCTAGCAAGCACTAAGTACCGTAGTTTGATTCCTCAGCACCACATAAACTGGGCGTGGTGGCGCAGGACTGTAATCCCAGCACTCGGCACGCTGAGACCGGAGGATTGCTGTGAGTCCAAGGCCAACCTGGGCTCTGAAGTGAGTTCAGGACCAGCCTGGGCCACAGAGTGAGACCCTGTCTCAAAAACAAAAACAAAAACAAACAAACAAACAAGAAATTCTGGTGAGATCTTGGGGGAAAAGGAACCCTCCTACATTGCTGTTGGGACTGTAGACTGGAGGAAGCACTATGGTGACTCCTCATAAAACTGAGGGTTATTATCCCGTTTGACCCAACTATACCTCTTCTATCTTCTCAAAAGAGTTAAAGTCATCATACAAGAGTGACCAGTGCAGACCCATGTTTATAGCAGCACAATTTATAGTAGCCAAATCATGATAAGAAGACAACATGTCCGCCAACAGATGAATGGGTAGAGGAGGTGGTCTATTTACACGATGGTGTACTACCCTGCCGTAGAGATAAGTCACTTGCAGGAAAATGGAGACCTTTATGCTTAGTGAAGTAAAACAAAGAAGGTTAAATGTTATATAGATTCTCTAATACTGCAAAACCAAACCTAAAAATGTAAAAGAAATGGAAGAAAGTAAGAAGATAAACTTTGTAGAAAGGGGAAGAGGGTGTGGTGGGGGAGGGGAGGTTGAGAGGATGAGAAGGGGAAAGGGATGCCATATGTAAGCCAAAATAAGATTAAAAATTTAGGCATTAAAACTATCATGAAAATAAAGTACACAGTTATCATTAATGTCCTATTAGACGTGATTGGTCTGAACACTTGGCAATATGTTAGGTAACTACTGTGTAGTTGTGCCAATCCTTACTCCAAATATCTGATTTATTCAAACGCAAATTGATCACTTGGATGTGAGAGCCTTGTTAAAGATATTTTTACATACATGAGCAATACTGTGTTACCACAGACAAGTGTAAGTTGCAGTCAGTCTGTGCTGAGGGAATGGCTTGGGAAAGTGTATACACAGTATTTTCTTCCTTCCTTCCTTCCTTCCTTCCTTCCTTCCTTCCTTCCTTTCTTCCTTCCTTCCTTCCTTCCTTCCTTCCTTCCTTCCTTCCTTTCTTTCTTTTTTGAGAGAAAAGAGGGTCTTGCTCTGTAACCCAGGCTGGTACTGAACTCACTATGGAGCCCAAGCTGGCCTTGGACTCACGACAACCCTCCTACCTCAGCCTCACAAGTGCCGGGATTATAGGCGTGTGCCACCATGCCCAGCTTATGTGGTGCTGGGGAATCGAACTCGGGTACTTAGCGCCTGACTTAGCACTTGCTGTGCAAGTGCTTTAACTGCTGAACCATTCCTCCAACCCCCAGTGGATTTATTTTTTAAAATGCATGCTCACATGCACAGAACCCTTATCATAATCCTTCATAATTTAAGTGCAGCTTTGTATGTATGTGTGTGTGTGGGGGAGAGTAGATGTAAACCTTCTGCGTGGTTTTACAAATGAGCCCACTAGTGCTACTTGTCATGATGAAATCAAACAACTAAATAGCCAGACATGTGCTTCACAGAGACCCCTCCCACCTGGTCTCTGTGTTAAATTCTTTTCTGGCCTTTACATTTGGCAAATGATATAATAATCCATGTTCTGTTTGGGTACAGGGACACTGTAAAACTCCAGCCCAGGGAAAGCTTCCTACAATCCTGTTTCGTGTTTCTTTTTGATTCTCTCTCCCTCCCTCCCTCCCTCCCTCCCTCTCTGTCGCTCTCTCCTCTTCTTCTCCTAGAAACTAAGTCCAGGCCTCTGCAGTCTGCTACATCCCCAGCCTAGTTTTATTTTTAATTTTGAGATGGGGTCTTGCTAAATTGCTGAATTGCTCAGGCTGGGGGCAAATTCGTAACCCCCCCAGCCTGAGCCTCCCCTGTGCTGGGATTACAAAATTGACTCTTTTTCCTGATTTACACTTGGAAAGGGAAGTTGTAGGAAGGAGTTGGAATGAGAGTCCGTCTGTAACGAACGGTAGTGGTAGTGTTTCCAGGTAGCTCTGGAAACAGAGGAGTGTTAACAGGTACCTTCGGCTGCCTCCCTTCCGTGGGTAGATAAGTTGCCTGGGCCGTGACACAAACGAGTTGATTTGCTTTAAAGCCTGCTTCTGAAGCCTCACCCTCATTTTGTACATTTTGCTAAGTCCTCTTAAGAGTGTGAAACGAATTTCAGCATTAAAATCTGAATTCTGACTACTCATTAGTAATAGTTCGTGCGTGTTGCATATTTACTATGTATTAGCCACTGTTCTGGGGGAAAGTTTTTATACATAAAATGACTCAGGGTAGCTGGCCATGTTACCGAGCCCTTGAGCACGATTATGCATATAAGTTTATAATTTTATTAATGGGGATAGAATGAATCATGGCAAAGAAGAGAATAGCAAGTGATAAACAAGCCAATACAATTACAAGATGAATTCACAGGGGGGAAGGAGTAATTATCGGAATTGTATTTTCTTGTTTAATTAACATTTATTGTCTTCTGGGTAACAGGCACTGTTGGGTACTTTTACATCTGCTATTTTATTTAATTACGAAGAGTTCTTCACTTCCAGAAAAGATTTCCCAGGGGCTTCCTGTGACTAATGAGTTATGCTAGCCTAATGCTCTGGGTCCCTCCTGCACAGGAGAGTCACGGGGAGCTTTGCGGACATCTGGTGCTAGGGTTTCATCCTCCTGGAGTCTGTTCACCTGAGCCTGGTTGGTGCTAAGCAGGAGGGTTTTTTTTTGCGGGGCCGGGGGGTGGCTAGAAGAAACCAGTGAAGCCAGAGATGTCATTTCCAATGCAGAGAAAATATGGACTTTTCCTCACTAAATGACTGGGCCAAACGTGGACAGTAGGGTTTTCTGTGCCAGGTAGCCTGTGAGCCACACCTGCTTTCCTTTGTCTGGTTGCTTGAAGTGGGGTGTGACATGTGTCAGAATAATTAGGGAACAGAGCAGACTAGAAAATGCTGCCCTAAATTGGGTGTGGTGGCGCATGCCCAGCAGTTGGGAAGTTGAGGCAGGAGATGTGTAGTGAGTTCAAGGCCAACCTGGACTACCCAGTGAGTTCAGGACCGGTCTGGACTACAGAGTCAGACTTTGTCTCAGAAACAAGAATAAAGAAAATGCTTCCCTAATGGTCTCAAACCCAGAATTTCCAGGGTTGCGTGACATCTAGCTGGGTTTTGCTCTGTGGTGCTTATTAGACAATATGCCAATGACTTACACAGCAAAAGGTTGTTTTTGTTGTTGTGCTGCTTTAAGAAAGCAAGGTCCTACTTAAGGAGATTCTGTACTGAAGGTAATTGATTTTAACCGAGTGACTGCATACGTACAGAGTACAGATCTGGACAGAATTGTTTGGCATTCGTTCTTTTGTTGGTGGGATTATGGCGGGAATTTCTTCTGTAAACATCATCTATGATCTAGTGTAATTTCTCGACAGCAAATATTAAAAGCAAAGAAGAAAACAGAAAAAACTAAGTGGTTTGCGAAGCTTCGTTTTCTTTAAACATTATTATAGCCTTAAGCTGGGCCTGGTGGCACATGCCTGTCATCCCAGCGCTCCGGGAGCCTAAGACAGGAGAATCACGGGAGAATCCGCCTGGGCATGTTAGTGACTTAGGCAGACACTGTCAAAATCAAAAAATAAAAAAAGGGCTGGAAATATAACTCACTAATGAGATCCTGATTTTAATCTCAATACCTCTCAAAAAATTATGGCCTTAGATCACATCTAAAACAATTAAAGAATAATTTATAATTAGAAATGTACCGAATCCCTACAAAAAATTAAAAAAAAAAACAAAATACTGGTCATCTTTGAACATTTGCTTTAGTGGAAATTTTTAGTCCTTAGAAAATTCCAGGAGTCATGGAAGTGTGGAGTATTTGGTGATCGGGGAAGGAGAGTTTTTCCTGGACTTAGCAACACGATGGGTTTTCTCCTTACACAAGCATTACCTGTAGTAGGGATGACTAGACAGCCTCTGTGTAAACAACATTGTGGTCCTTTTAAAAAACATTAGGGACCTTGGGCAAGTCCCATCATTCTTTTGGGTCTGGGAGTCTTTAAAAGGGCATTGGACAAAAGACAGTTTAGGCCCAGGTGGGACAGGGGAGGCGCCTTGAGCTGAGGCCTTTCTGGGCCTCCTTGGCCAGAGATGCCCCTGGGTGCCTTGAGAAATGCTCTCTTGCAGCGGGGACACAGTTCAACTCTGCTTGCATTTTGAAAGGTTTGTTTTGCACTGGGTGTGATGCTGGGTGCTGGGGACTCAGGATTGCCAAACACAGCCGTGAGCATTCAGGTAGCCCCACACAGGTAATCACAGCATCGCCTCAGCCAGGCTGGGAGCCTCGCTGGTGCGTTTATTAATGGGGATAGAGTGAATCACGGCAAAGAAGAAAATACGAGTTTTGTTTTGTTTGATGTACTGAGGGATGAACCCAAGGCCTTCATGCTGAGATACATCCCCAGCCCCTTTTCTCAATTTTTGTTTTGAAACAGCGTCTCACTAAGTTGCTGAATTGCCCAGGCTGAACTTAAGCTTATGATCCTCCTGCCTCAGCCTCCCAGAGTGCTGGCATTACAGGCATGCACCACCAGGTCTGGCTGGCCACGGGTGCTTTTAAACAAGCAGAAGTAGAGGGTGACACCCCCTGTGAGTCATGGCCCGTCACGCCGGAGAGACTAAGGAGGAGGAAGGAGGGGCCCGGGTGGGGTGCTTGCTGCTCCCTCTGTGCCCTGGAGCAGCCTCACGGCCTCAGCATGGCCCTCTCGGAAAGAGAGGGCCCGAAGCTGGGCCGGTGGTACCCCTCCGCCCTGTCTGGGCTCATCTCCGTCTCCTCTGCTTCGTGCCTGACCAGTGAGCCAGACCCTGACCTGCAGGCCCTCGCTGTGAGCTCCACTTGGCCTCCTCCCTGCTGCTGGCCAGACCTGACCTGTCTGTCCTTCTCTGGTGGGGGTCGCGTCCTTGGCGGAGCCCTTCTTGTGTCACCTGTGCTCTTAACCACACGCCTGCTTCTGCGGTTGCTCCGCACCTGGTCGTCTTCACCTACTCGACTACGATGGCTTGTTGCGCTCCCTGTAGCCTCTGAGGGCTCCTGGGCGCAGCAAGTGCGCCACTCGTGCCCTTATCCCAGGCCATAGCTGGCACCCAGAAACTGCTTGGAGAACTCACGTGTGTCCCCACTCTATGGCAGAGGCCGCCAGGGCCCAGAGAGGGCAGGCGGCTTGCCCACAGTCAGACAGTGCTGGAGCCTGCGTGTGTGCAGTCTGCGGAGGAGACAGCTGGTTTCTAGGGTACAGACCAGGCTCTCTCTGCACTCCTCTCGCAAGTGAAAGACAGCGCCCCTTGTTCTAGACTTCCATCTTCCTCCTGCCGGGCCACAGTGTCTGGGGTTCCCCTGGAATTGGTGCTCCTGTCAGCTTTCTCTTGTGTTCTCAGAAAAGAAGCAGGGCCAGATTTTCATGAAAGTTCTTGCGCGCTTTTCCAGTTCCTAGGACTTTGCCAGAGGCGATAACGTTTTTCCCAGGTGAACAGGTTGTCCCCATTTTCAGTTTTGTAAATGGGGTCACACAGGAAGAAGAAAAGCCTGTCTTATTCCACTGGGAAGATCTAGCAGGAGGACTGTGCTTGTGTGTGTGTGACGTACTTGTGTGTGTGGCATGTGCCTGTGTGCGGTGGCAGTGTTCCTGGTGTTTATGCTGAGGTGTGTGTATATGGCGTGTATGTGTGGTGTGTGTGTGTCCATACTTGAGTAGACATGCTTGTGAGCATGCGTAGACGGTTCTTCACTTGACTCCTGTATCTGTCATTTAAAAGGGAATGTTGAGTGACACAGGCCTGAAATCCCAGCACTCTTGGAGTCTGAGGGAGAAAGATCATAAGTTCAAACCCAGCCTGGTCAGTGCAGTGATGTTAGGGAGACCCTATCTCAAAATCAGAACCAAAAAATGGGCCAGGGATGTAGCATATGTGAAGGCCCAGGGTTCCACCCCTGGCATCGCAAAAATTAATAATGCAAGAACAAGAACAGCTGCTGAAAGAAGACCTGTAGGGACAAAAGGAGCTGGCACAGGTGGCGGCCGGTGGCAGTCTCCCACGGCAGAGAGACCTGGCCCTAAACCTTTGTGAATAAAATGGGGCCAGCTAAGTGGCTTCCGGCGGTATCAGCACCCAGTGAAAAGCCAAGCAGAAACACAAAGACGGCTAGAGATTGAATCAAAATAAAGGCCAGGAAAAAGGCATTCTGTTCCGCGTCCATCCGACCCTAGGGGTGTCTGGACATCACAGCCTCTGCTCCAGTTTCCACACTAAGTGCTGTGAATGCCTTAGACGGGATGTTGTTGAACTGCGGTGTTCTGAGAACTCTCTTTGATTCATAAGCTTTTGTTGCTGTAAGAGATTTTTGAGGGTGACAAGGCCAGTGTGATGTGCATGTTTGCTTTCCGTTCTCTGCAAAGCAGAAACCTAAAACAGGAAGTGATGCAGGGGCAGAATGGCTAAACAAGTTCAGACTCAGGTGGTGCCAAGCGTTTTCCTGGGACCAAGACTCCTGTTGCAGCTTGGAGTTCCAGCGTCCTTTATATTAGAATTTGGAAGCTGTGAGGAGGACAGGCTGCCTCTGGGACCACACATTCGAGCCACACTGTCCCTGACTGTGGGAATTGGGTTCGGGTCCCTGCCCCTTCCCGTGCAGCCTTCAGCACACTCCTCAACTTCTCTGAATCATCCCTTCTTTATCTGTAACATCGGAGACTGTTTTGAGCTCTAGGTGAGAAAAGCACGAAACAACCCGTAAACTTCAGTGGCGTGCAGAGATGCAGCTGGGAGTCCTTAGTCCCAGATTGCCTTCGGAATGAGGAAAAGAAAATGGCAGCCAGGGGTTCCGGGGGGCGTTTTGTGTGCCAAAGACTGCCGTAACTCACTTCATTGTTGCTGTAATTCTTTTACAGGAGAAGAAACTGAGGCCTGGAGTTTGAGTCGCTTGTTCACGGTGCCCACGTTGGTAAGTACAGGGCTGGGATGGGACTGTGGCTGCGGGGCTCCGGGGCCTGAGCACCTCACCACTTCACTGAGGGCAGAGAGGGAAGTGGGTGGTCACAGCTGGGCCTGGATGCCAGTTCAGCAGGGTCTGAAATCTGTGTTGAAGTCAGAGCACATGTGTGTTCTTTCATGTATTCATGGATGGCTGCTAAGAACCTGCAGGGTTATCAGGTCCAGTAATTCATTTGAAGTGACCGTCATTTTGAAGGCAAGATGATACTACCAGCTTTCTGGTCATTAGCAACAACAGTAATAATCTTCATTAAATGCTTTGGGTGGATCTTGTGCAAGGGCCAGGCCTGAGCTAAGCCCCACAGCAGCCTCCGAGTTCATGTTCCAAGAAAGGAGCTACCTGCCCAAGGTCACTGTGGTCAGTGGTGGCGTCGGTGCTCCCGTCCAGGCCGTGTGGCTCCATAGCCAGTGCTCTCTGTCACTGGGAGCTCCTCACCCTACAGGGCCCTGGTGGATAACTGTCACCTCTGTGAGCCCGGTGCCTCCGGCACGGGCACTTCTGACTTCTGCTGTTTCTTTCCCTAGGCCTCCTGGCCCCCTCACTGACCTCCCTTGGGCTAGCCAGCCCCGGAGGACAGAGACCCTGGCAGAATGCCTTGCAGGGGTCTTTGCTCAGGCGTGCTTTCTAATTGTATTTTAATGGAGCTGTACAACGCACAAGATCTTAATCATACAGCTGGGTGATTTTTTTTTTTTTTTTTAATACCAGGGATCAAGCCCTTGGCCTTCACACTAAGCTATATCCCTAGCCCATGTTTTTACTTTTGATTTTGAGACAGTCTTTCTAAAGTCACTAAATTGCCCAGGATGGACTTAAACTTGTGATCTTCCGGTTTGGCGTACCAGAGTGCTGGGATTATAGGCCTGCGCTACCGGACCTAGTTTGGATGAATTTCTAACATGTTGCACTCTCCTACCCACCAGTCCCAAATCAGGACACTCAGTCTTGCGTCTTTCTAGGGCCCATGCCTTGTGCCCTTCGACAGTTGCTTTGCCCGAGGGATGACCACTGTCCTGACTGTTATCATCACAGATGTGCGCTTCTTCCCTATGCATATCCACACATACTTGCTCAACGAAACAAACTAAAACAAAGGAGAGATGGCAGTGACACTTCAGTGTGGGTGACCGTGTCACTGCACCCGGCAGGCGCCTCTTGGAACGAGCCCCACGAGAGGCACAGGTCTGCTCTTCACTGTGTTAGTCTTTGTTCTTGTGGCCTTTTAGAGTGTGAGCATTTTGTGCCAGCAAGTGTTTCTGGTATTTATAGATTGTAATTGTCACACAGCATGGCCCTTAAATCCCAAGCCAGTTATTGCATATGGTGCTTCAGCCTAAGAAACTGAATCTAGTACCAACAGAAAAGCTGGCTGTGCTGGATGGATTGCTAGTCTCCCATGTTAAGACTTTAGAATAGGGCTGGGGGCCTAGCTTAGTGGTTAGAGCTCTTGCCTATCAAGCGCAAGGCCTTGAGTTCGATTCCCCAGCACCACTTAAGCTGGATGTGGTGGTACGTGCCTGTAACACCAGCATTTCAGAAGCTGAAGCAGGAGGATTGCTCTGAAGCCAGCCTGGGCTATACAGTAAGTCTAGGACTACCTGGGACTATGGAGTGAGACCCGCTTTCAAGAGAGAGAGAGAGAGAGAGAGAGAGAGAGAGAGAGAGAGAGAGAAGATCGGGGCTGGAGGAGTGGCATAGCAGTTAAAGCATTTGCACTAGTAAGTGCAAGGCCATGAGTTCAATTCCCCAGAACCACATAAAGCTGAATGTGGTGGTGCACACCTGGATTAGGAAGTCTGAGGCTGGAAGATTGTTGTGAGTCTAGGGTTAGCCTGGGCTACATAGTGAGTTCAGGGACAGCCTGGACTACAGAGTGAGACCCTGTCTCAAAAAAAGAAAAAAAAGGTCTTCATTGTGGAATTTTCAGTGAGAATTTGGACTCTTTAGTTATCTTATTACACGCTGACTTTTGATACTAACCCTCAACTGAGAAGCAGTTTTAATGAAGATAGAACTCAGGAGTGGGTAAGTGGTTATATTAGGTTTGATGACCTGGAGTAATTCCAGCAACATGGTGGACTAAGCTGATTTGCAAAGGTCCTTCCTGCCTTCCTGGTGTGAACTCAGAGCTGATGGAAATACAAGAATGATACCTAGGGGAGCTCATCAAAAAGGGAAAACCACAGTGTTCAAGATAAAGGGAGAGATGGAAGCCCGGTGGTTACATGTGAGCTGAAGTGTCACAGAGCAGGGACAGGACAGTCTCCGTCACTTCTCCACTCCTGGGACAAAATACTTGACACCCACAACTTAACTGAAGAGAATTTTATTTTGGCTCATGGTTTTTAGGGACTCAGGCCATAGCTGGCTGTCTCCATGGCAGAAAGGGCACTGAAAGGATCTCTGGTGCTCATCCCATTAGAGTGACCAGGAAGCAGGGGGGATGAAGAGCCCACAGACAAGAATGCACCCTTTAGGTCACCTGCCCCTTTCCCAGTTACCCACCTGGAGCCAGCTCCATCTCCTAACAGAAGGAACTACCTTTTCTGAGGATAAGTTCAGTGAAAAACTATAAACTACTCAGAAAAAAACCCACTCCTGCTGCAAGCAGTAGGACTCTCTGAAAGAGACTATGCAGTCATATACTTAAAATGATTAGAAACTAACATTATCAAAATGGTAAAGATGAAAAAAGAATAAGAATACCTGAAAAGCCACCTAATTAAAATGAAAAATAACCATTACAGTTAAGATGTAGCAAGAGTTCAAGGGAAGATGAGACATAGTTAAAGAGAGAGTTAGTGAACTGGAAGACAAGAATAATAGTATAATAGCTAACTTCTTTTAAGTGTATAGTCATAGACTGTTCCGGGTATTGCTTGCTTTGACTCAGTCCTCATGCCAAAATCATGAGAAGGCATTATTATTGTCATCTGGATTTTACAGATGAGAAACTGAGGCAGTTCAAGCAACTGGCTCAAGGTTGATGAGGTCTGGGTAGGTCCACAATTGGTAACAGAGCTGGGATTTTGTCCCTGTGGCAAGGTGGTACTCCGTTGTGTAAATATACCACATCTTCTTTATTCATTCATCTGTTGTTGGACATATTGGCTTCTTCCAGAATTTGGCAGCTCTGAATCATGCTGCTATAAACATGGGTATGCATGGATTACTCTTGTGCAATGGCTATAACTCTTTTGGCAAGATACTCAGAAGGGGCATAGTTGGGTCAAACGGGATCTCTAGTTTCAGTTTTCTGAGGAATCCCATACTGCTTTCCATAGTGGTTGTACCAGTTTACAGTCCCACAAGCAGTGAGAGAGGATTCCTTTCCCCCCACAACCTTCTCAGCATTCTTGGGGGGAGGGGTTCTTAACACCAGTCATTCTTACTTGAGTTAATGGAACCTCAGTGTTGTTTTGTTTCATTTCTCTGAAGGCTAATGATGCTGAACATGTTTTCATGTATTTATTGGCCATTCACATTTCTTCTGAGAACTGTTTTTTCATTTCCGATTTCCATCTTTTGATTGGGTCCGTTATTTTGGGAGGGTCTCATTTTTTCTTCAATTCTTTGTATATTCTTGTTAATAGTCCCTGTCGGAGGAGCCGCTGGCAAATATTTTTTCTCATATTCTTGGTGCTCTCTTCAGTCTGTTGATTGTTTCCTTTGCTGCACAGAAGTTTTTAAATTTGATATAATCCCATTTGTTGATTCTTGGTGCTATCTCTTGTGCTTTGGGTATTTTGGGTATTTTATTGAGAAAGTCCTTGCCTGTGCCTATGTCTTTAAGGTTTTTGCCTCTTTTTTCTTTAAACAAGTTCAGTGTTTCATTTTAATATCTAAGTCTTTGATTTGTGTTAATTTGTTTCAGGCTATATTCTTGAGTGAAAAAAGAAATAAAAAGCAGCAAAGCCCAGTGGCACAGGCCTGAAATCCCAGCACTCTGGGAGGCTGAAATAGGAGGGTCGGAAAAGCCCAGCCTGAGCAACTTAATGAGATCCTGCCTCAGAATTTAAAAAAATAAATAAATATAAGGTTAAGGATGTAGTTTAGCTTGATGGCCCTGGGCTCGATCCCCAGTACTATAGAAGATAAAAAAGACCAGACAGAGAAGTGTGTATAGTGTGGTATCGTGCAGAAACATGGGAGGTATGTGCGCTTTTGCATACACCACTCACACACTTGTACATGCTCTATTATGCCTAGACCATTGCTGGAAACAACCAATAAAAGCAAAACAGATCAGCAAAACAAAACTCAGGTTGCTTCTTGGGAAAAGTCTAGGGGATTTTGGTTCTGAGGAGGATGAAAGATATCCCACTGTGTTGTCTTTTTTTTTTTTTGCCAGTTTTTGAATTTTTAAACATAAGCATATTGTTATTGCTGTATTAAAAAGAAATTAGTTAAAACTGTTTGGGGGGTTTCTCAGTGGTTAGAGTTTGTCCACCATGCACAAAACCCTGGACTCAGTTCCCCAGAACCACATGAAAATTAGCCAGATGTGGTCCACTCCTATAATCCCAGTACTTGGAAGGCTGAGGCAGAAGCATTGGGTGAGTTTGAGGCCAGCCTGGGCTTCGTAGTGAGTTCAAGACCTACGTGGATTACAGAGTGAGATACTGTCTGTCTCGAGGAAAACCCAAACCAAACCAAAACAAGAAATCACAACTGTTTGGGTAGCCTTTGACGTGAAGGGCCTTCTGCACTTGGTGTATTTGGTAGGGTTTAGCAGATCTTCTTGGTGGGGTTGCTGATCTCCAGATCTGCATTTGCTGAGCCCATGGCAAATGCCAGTCACGTCCCTGCGTGATCCGGCTGAGTTCCCACACATTCGTCGTCATGCTGTAGGTTTCTCCCCAGCCTGGCTCTCTGCTGGACCCTGGAGCTCCCCAGGAAAGAGGTGATAAATGTGAATCCCCCTTTATCAGGAGGAGAGGAGAGTAGCTCTGCAGAGTCCTGGCGCCAGGAGAGGAAGCGAAGTTTGCAGCCTTGGAGGGGGGTTTCAGAAACCAAGGTCACCCAGCTGCTTCTGAGCAATCGGAGGCATACCAAAGGCACCCCAGCCTCCCTCCTTCTGCCGCTGATCCCTGGCTCCTTCCTTGGGACCACGTGGAAGTATTCTGTCACTATTAATTGTTCCAACTGTGAGAATTCTTTGCTCTGAGAAGTTGGAGCTGTGTTTCTGGAACAAATGAATCCCTGATGTGTTTAGAAAACAACAAAGGCAAGGAGAATTTGTCCTGTGGTGTCCTTTTCTGACTTAGTTTATTTTCCCAGCTCCCATGTTGAAGATGTAACATCAGAGGTTCCAGAGACACTGGCTTCTGTTGTTAAAGAAAAAAATAGTGGCTTTTAGAACTTGCTGCTTTTTTTTTTAAATAAATGTTCCCAGAGGAGCTTGTATTGTTGGTATATTGTTTTCTGCAGCAGGCCACATGTCTAAGCCATCATGAAATGTTTTATAGAACTGGAGATGTCCCCTCTTCCCCCTCCCTTGTTATCATTTGGAAATAAATTTGGTAAGTGGATTATTCATCTTAAGAGGACTGTTTTTATGATGCTTTTGTGATCTGATCATCAGTAATTCAAGAAAATGAGAATGACAACTGAAAGCTTATAGACTCAACATCACAAAACCAGCCTGGGTATTACTTAAGAGTGTCACATCATTCTTAATATTCAGATGGAAGTTCTTGCAAGTGACCTTGGCACTTGGTGGGTCTCTGGAGACCGTGTTTTGTGGGCTTGCTCAGAGAGCACTGCTAAGCACTTCAAGCATCATTGCCCAATCTG
>PVKB01003129.1:16164-99001 GCA_004027205.1 Ctenodactylus gundi | reverse complement strand
GCAGGGTAATTGAACCTAGGGCCTTGTGCTTGCCGGGTAAGCACTCCAATTGCTGAACTAAGCCCCAGCCCCAGTGGTGCCGTGTCTTCCACAGTTTTTCACCATTGCTCAGCACTGTCTACATTTCCTTTTCAGATACTGGTACAAGATGGCTTTTAGCAGTTCTAGATGATGGCAAACAAAACAAACAAAAAACAAAGGCAATAGCTCAACAAAAGTCTTTGGATTGAGGTTCACTATCTGTGATTGGTTTTCCTGGGTAACAGGCACTTCTTTGAACCAATGCCTGTAGCCAAGTGGATTCAGTGTCCTGACTGGCTGTCCTGGTTCAAATGCCCACCCCTGGGAAGCTGGTTTGAGGCGTTTGTGCCTCCTGAGACCGAAGGACTGAGAATGAGGGAATGAAGGCTATCTTTGCCCACAAAAGTATTGGGAACCATTTGTGAATGACGGGTAGGCAAAAGCAAAGGATATCTAATATAGTAGTAGCTTTGTAATCATTGTTTACTCAGTGAATGAATTAACAGATGAATGAGCAAATGGGTGTGCTGCTGATTCTGTGAACTGGTTACACAATACTCAGAGTGGGTTTTAACAGATGGAGGCTTCACAGAGAGAGGGAGAAAAATAGAGCCCTGAAATCAAATCATTAAATGAGCTGAAATATTTAACAAGAAATAAGAGACAGACATGTGATAGTCAGGGCCTTCTTGATGTCCTAGGGCCTGGGTTAGACACTGTAATTGGCATGACACCCGTTTTATTTTTATTGGACAACCTACTTATGTTGATTACTGAAAATCCAAAAATTCACTAAAAAGAGAACAAAGTCTTGTTAAAAATTTTACTCCCTAAGGCTGATTGCTTTTATTTTGGTAGGTAGTCTTTCAGGCTTTTTTCTCAGTTTATAGTTAGATTTTAAAATGTTCTTATTGAACCCTGATGATTGTGTTTGTCAGAGAAAGAAACTGTGGCTCAGAGAATTTAAGAACTTGCCTGAGGTAAGCGTAGCCACTAACTGATGGTGTGGGAATTGAGTCCAGGTCTGCCAAGCCAACCCACCTGTCATTTCTAGGTGTTCGATCTAGCTGCTGCATAGCCTGAAGACTATACTAAGTATTTGGGTTTCGCTATAATTCTGTTATCCTGAGGATCTTGCTTTCATCACTCATCTTCATTTAGGTACTCAGAAACTATTTCATTGAGTGCTTTGTGGGTGCTGGTGATGAACTAGTGAAGGAGGCCAGACAAGCGCCCTTGTCCTAGTGGAGCTTACAGACTGAGTTCCATTTTTTTTTCTGAGTGCTTTATCAGTAGCTTGTAGGTATGAGCTAATTGCATGAATTGCAAATTGCATGAGTCCTACACCTCTGTCAAGAGGCAGCCGGCAAAGCCCAAAAGCTGAGCAGCTGAGTTTCCTACTGGCATTTTTGCTGGATTGTTGATCTTGAGGGAGTCCGAGCATGGTAAAGGATGGGAGACTCAAGGTGTGCTTTACTTGACTTTATCCTCTTGGGCTTGGATCTGGTGGGTGACTGAGGGTATTATGTTTTGGATCTTAAATGTCTCCTTGATGCTTTTATGTTGAAGGATTGGTCCTTTGGTGCTGGTGCTATTGGGAGGTAGAGCCTACATGAAAAGGTCATTGGAGATATAACCTTGAGTAGGGCATTGGTCAAGTTTCTGTTACGGCAACAAATACCTGACATACAGCCTCAAGGAGAAGATGTTTATTTGGCTCACAGTTTCCAGTGGGTTCAGTCCAAAGGCAGAAAGGGCCCAGTGGGTGAAAGCTGCTCCCTCCATGGCAGTCCGGAAGCAGAGAGAGAGGGGAGGAGTCAGGGATGAGAATACTCCATTCCATGTCATGCCTCACAGCAATGGCTGGCCCCAACCAAGCCTCGCCAGTAACTCATCAATGGAGTAATCCACTGTTGAGTATAGTGTCCATGATCCAGTCACCATCGGAAAGCCCCACCTTAGAGTATGGGAGACTTTAGGGGGACATTTTGTATCTAAATCATAATTAAATGCACACGGGGCTGCCCTCTTTTTCTCCCTTCTTCTTTGCCTCTTTCTCCCCCAACCTCCTTCCTAGCTACCGTAGGTTAGAAGCTTGCTCCACTATGAGGTGCTGTGTTACTGCAGGCTCAAGCGAACATGGACTGGAGCTGCTGAAACCATGAGCCAAATTAAATTGTTCCTCCTTGTAAGTTGCTTATCTCAGGTATTTTGTCATAGTAATGGAAAGCTGACTAATATATGGGGTGTTTCCTACCACTGTGTACATGTGATGACTTTTCTAAATCCTAGAGCAGAATCCATGGCATTAAACAGGATTAGCTGAGCAAAAAGGAAAATACATATTTCTATGGATATGGCCTCCCCTGGTGTTTTAACAGGGATCCCTGAGCATAGAAAGATAAGTGTCATTATCCCCATTTTGCAGGGAAAGAAATTAAATCTTGGTTGGAGCCCCACTTTGAGCCTATGCAATGCTTCCAACTATCATGAACTATCAAGTTCTCATTAACTATAAGATATGTCTCAGGAGTGAGGCTCTAAAAGCTTCTGAAACTTCAGGTTATCCTTTATGTTTCATGACATTAATTTATTTAATGTATTTTTAATTGTTGCAGTACTAGAGATTGGCCTTCCATAATGAGCTCTCTCCCTGGCCTGTTGTTCTGTTGTAAGGACTCACTAAGTAGCTATTATGGTTTGGATATAAATGTCCCCAAAGCCTTCTGTGTTTGGATGCAGTGAGATACCTACAGAGCTATGTGCTGTTAACAGGGGTCCTGGTCAGGAAGGGCCAAACACTGGGGCTTGACCCAGAAGGGACGGACTATTGAGAAGGACCTGGAAGGATAGCTCTGCCCTTCTCCCTCGCTTGGCTTTCTGTCTGCCATGCTGTGGAGAGATTTTTCTCCACTTAGACCTCTGTAATGTACTTCCAGTGTTGCTGGCTGCCCATGAATGGACTGTGAGACCTACTGAAACTGTGAGCTAAAATAAACCTTTCTTCCCTGAATTTGTGGATGTTGGGTGTTCTGTACCTGTACCTGGATAAGTAACTAAGACAATAGCTTAGTTGCCCAGGCTGAGCTTCAACTGTGGTCCTCTTGCCACAGCCTCCAAGGGTGTTGAAATTACAAGTGCCTGGCTATCTAAAAAAGTACTGATTGAGGACTTATGTACAGAAGCTCTGCTAAGCCTTGTAATCTTATGACCAACACCAACCAGGGCTCCTTCTCCCTAGGAAACTTATATCTGAGTTAAATCATTAGAGGGATAATGATATTTTTACCTCTACAGGGATGGGGGTGAAGCTTAGCAGCTCAAGCACTTGCAAGGGCCCTGGACTTGATTTCTAGTACTGCATCAGCTGGACATGGTGGCACAAGGCTATAATCCCACGACTTTGGAGGCTGAGGCAGGAAGATTGCCGTGTATTCAAGGCTAGCCTGGACTGCATAGTTCAGGATCAACCTGGACTACAGATTGAGAACCTTTCTCAATATATATATAATATATATATAATATATATATTGTATTTCTGCCTAAGCCTCTGTTCAGTGATTTATTCAGCAGTGGACCAGGAAATACTGGTTAGGCTGCTTCATATTGCAAGTTACAGAACTCCCAGTTCAAATAGGAGAATTGATAGAAGCAGTAAGTGAGGCACCTAACTGAACAGTGAAGTGTAGGTTTTGGGCACACTTTGATCAAGGATCTGGCTTTATTTCTTTGTGATTCTCTGAGCACTTCTATCTTTGACTTGGTTCACAGGTTCACCTCCTTCATAGTAGCAGGTGAGGAAAGAGCTACCACATCTCCCCAGAGCCACTGAACAGAGTTTCTCAGCTTCCCTGTGATTAGATCATCTTAGTATGTACATTCATTGTTCAAACAATCATGATGGAAGGGGAAGATGGTACAGCACTTAGTGCAGTGAAGTGCCCAGTACCTAGGCCATCCTCTTGTACCCACAGACCCGGTAGTCATCCATGGCCTTGGAAGAACTGGGCTCCTCTGTGCGTGTACCTGTTAGGTCCTAATGCCTGCGGATCTGACAGGAGGTGGGGCTTAAGCTCCCTGCTCCCTTTGTCTCCTCAGCTATCACTTTCTTGTGAATAGACATATTTTCACACGTGTCATCATAAGTAGGCAGTTTTCTGTTCTACAGATGCAGAAAATGGTTTAGAGAAGTGTGAGTCCTGCTGGCAGACCCCAGGATGCAGGGAGGTGTGTCTGTGGTTGTTGATCCCAGGGCTCTTTCCTCTTTTTGTGATGGCTGTAGAGAAAATAGGTCGTTCATAGAGACCCTAAAAAGGTTTGTGTAATGACTCTTCTACAATAAGCAGGGCCTTGGGAGTAGTTATTGCTTTTTATTTGCTTTTTATTTCAGCCTTTTATTAGGGGAATCCTGCCTGCTTTTTTTTTTTTTCTTTAACCAATTATAGATGGGAGGAAATCTCCTCTGCCAGGTTCAGGTAAGCAACAGATAATTGAATGAGCTTCTGAGAAAAACACGACCATTGTCAACTCACAGTGCCTCAGAAGAGACGACTGTATCAGATACTTTAAAAAAATAGTTTTTCTCTCCTTTCCACTTTGCTGCCTGAGGCTGCTATTAGCTTTTAAAGCAATAGAGTAACTATTATGTAATCTTATGCAGCTTATGCAGTGCTTCCCTCCCTTGGGCCCAAGTTAACTTGTGCCTTGAAAAATACAGATTTTTTTTTGGGGGGGGGTTGAGGGGAGTGAAGAGTTTACATAAAAGCTAGTGTGAGTCCTAAATGAACTGCCCCAAAGAGGGCAAACAAGCTGGGCTTTATGACTTTCCCCAGACTCTGCAGAGACGTAATATCCCACGGGGCAGAAAGATGACTTGCTGAAAAGCATTTGTTGCTGGCCACACAATGCGGCCATTATGCTGCGTCAGTGCCCTGCATGTGTGACCTGCTCCTCGCTGCCAGGTGAAAGGGCACCCTTTTGTTCCTGCGTCTTCTGGCCTCCCTTTTTCTTCAGCAAGCATTCATCCGGGGAGAAACTGATCAAAAACAGGGCAATCCGAATGATGGGTGGTTGACAACTAAGAGGTGCTTTTTGAGTTCTTATGTCAGCTTTCCTTTTTTAAAAAATTTGCCTATTACTGATGGCAATTAATGTACCATGTAGCTTCCTATTAAGTTTTGGCTTCCTGTGTGTTTTGGGTCTTGGAGATGAACAGTTGAGCCAGGCATGGTCTTCCCCTCACCAGATTGCCCTGCCTGTTTACATCAGTGTAGTTTGGAGTTCTGCTTTACTGTGGGCCTGGCAGAGAACACTCTTGGGACCAGGGGAAGGTATGAAATTTTAAAAAGCAGAATAAGAGAGCCAGATATGGCTGCACATGCCCGTAACCCCAGCACTACGGGAGGCTGAAGCAAAAGAATTGTAAATTCAAGCCCAGATTGGGTAACTTTCTCAATGACTTTTGAGAGACCCTAGTTGAAAAGTAAAAACTAAAAATAAAAATCTTGAAGATGTATCCAGTACTGGGAGGTGGGGAGTAAATAGGATACAGGAAAGGCCCAGGATAAAAAGTTTAGATTTAAATGTCAGACAAAGACTATAAAAACAGGGTTCCTAGGATCCTTGTGACCCTAGCAGGTGTGTCCAACCTGCAGCCTGCCTTTTTTTTTTTTTTTTTTTTTTTGCTCCTGTGTTTTTGAGTGAAGAGTAACTGTGTGGGCCACAAATAAAATACATAAATGGCTAACATACAAAAGTACTAAAACTACCTTTAAGCTTTTTTGGTAATATTAACATTTAAGAAAACGAGGGCAAAAAAACAGTGGATTGCAATTTGGGCCTACCTGCCCTCAAGGTAATTCTGGTGATCGTCACAGTAGTAAGATCTAGGGGCACCTTGTTACTACAGCAGAACCCAACTCACCTAATTGATATAACCGCTATCTTGGAGGGGGTGAGATTCAGGAAACTTGGGAGAGGCAAGCCATCATGTGTGTGCATGTGTGTGTGTTTACATGCAACTCTGTGTATGTATGAATCTTGCTGTCTCAATGACCATGCTTCCCAAACTTATCTATGGGTTGGAAACACCTGGTGACCTTTTGTAAGCCCCCCAAAGCCTGGGACCACACATGACATGAATTAATTCACAAGCTGTGGGCTGGGGAAGACGGACATAGCATTTGTAGTTTTTAAGCTTTTCAGGTGATTCTACTTCAGGAACCACTGCTGTATGAAAATCATGGCAATAATGTCAACATTGTTTGAAAAGAGTAGGGGGTACGTGTGCCAACAATGGCCTGTGTTGTTTTCTGGCTGTGGCCTCTGTGCCCAGCAGCATCCTGGGTGTTGATGGCATTTTCACTCCTAGTCCTTACTGAGCTGTGTGAGAACAGCTCTGTAGGTCGGTGGAAGCCAGCCTCCATGGTGTCGGCCGACACAGAGGGTCAGGTGAACCCCGAGACAGAACATAGCTGGCCTTGTTTTGTTGACCCCAGCAGCACCCCTCTGGTCACCCCTGGGGGACTCAAGGTTCCTTGTTACCACAGCACACCCATCCCATCCTGATAGACATACCCGTCCTCTTATAACCACAAGGGATTCAGGGATCAATGGCCAGAAGTACATTCTGCAAAGTTATAAATTGCGGAAGATTTTATTTTGACTTGCGGCTTGGAAAGAGAAAAGAGTGTAGTGAACCAAGCTATTAATCTTAGGGTGGTTGATTCATTCATCAAAGCCATTTTGTATGTGTCTCAGGTTAAATAGATTAATAAAACATGATCTTCTGTGCTGCAGGGGACTGTAAGGTAAGAAAGAGGAAGTGAGTTACGCTGAAACGCTTTTCTGCCCACAGGATTTTCTGAATGGAGTCTTGAGGTAGGAGTCCAGTTGGAAAGTAGTGGGAAGGATGTTCCAGTAGAGTGAAGAACCTGGGCAAAGGCCCATGGCAGGAAGTAGATGTTGCAGAAGCTCTGTGAGCAGTTGAGTACACCACGAAGGAAGGGACGGTTCCCCGCTGCTATGAGTGAGCTCTGTCAGGTCCGCTTTCCTACTTATTTTTGTCACGTAGCATACGCATTTGCTAACATTTTCCAGTGAAGGAATAGATTTGTAAATAGTGAAGAGCTAAATAGTGGTTTAACTGACCCTCTGTTATCCTGAAGCCATACCAGCTCCCACACAAATGTTGCACATTACTTATTAGGAGAGATTAAAAAAAAAAAAAAAAAAACTCTGTTGCTACCTCAGTGACCCACACTGACCTTTGAAAATGAGCTCTGCAGTTCTCTGACAGTGCAGATGTGAACCCTGTGACCTTTACTCTGGGCCCAGAGTCCAGCCCCAGGGGACTGGTTCCGCCCGCTGGGCTCCTGGGCAAGTTGCTTAACTGCTCGAACTTTCCATTTTTGTAAGTGACAGATGTACTGAAGGCGACTTCGGAGGTTCCTTCCAAGTTAGGTACCAAGTTAGGTTAGTCAGTCAGAAAGTCTGATGCAGGCACTCGGAAGTCAAGTCACTGATAGACGCAGATGGTGAATAACACTACGGCAGGCGTGACAGACATTTCCTGCAAGTCTGTGAGTTGAAACAAGGCCAGAGACTGGGCAGGGCGACCTCCTCCTCATTGTGTTTCTCTGTGTGTCAGGCTGGGAAGATGGGCTCTCATTAAGCCTGTGCCCTAACCTGAAATTAGCACCAGGAGTTCAGAGGGGAAGGTAGCTAAACCAGTTAAGCTTCTTAACTTGGGTCACATATACATATACACGTATACATACATTTTTAACCTTACGCAGTATCTTTCCTTCTCTAGCTTCAAAACGTGACTTTTAGCATTTAAGCTCTTTCATACTTTTAGCTCAGGTTTAGTTTAACCCCATGGTTCTGCCTAGAGCCAGGTATTTCACCAGGCCTGATAATACAGGCCTATTACTCCAGCACACTAGGAGGCTGAGGCAGGAGGACTGCAAATTTGAACCTGGCTTGGGCAACTTGGTGATATAGCGAGACCTTGTCTCAAGATCAAAAATAAAAATGGGCTTGGGAGGTAGCTGGGGATGAAGGCTGTGGGCTGGAGCCTCAGGACCACTAAATAAATAAATAAAAGTAAGTATTTCAAATACCAGGTCACACAGTGCCTTAGGCTGCCTTTGAAGGTGTTCAACTTTCACCCCCTCATGCTGCTTATCTGATTTTTCTGGCTCCACAGCTGTAACTGGGATTCAGAGAAAGGTTCAAACTGTAGCCGTAGGCTTAGTTGGGCTGGAAGGACTGATGCCACCTGCCTGCCTGGCTGCAGCTGGGTGCTGAGTGCGTGCTTCGTTCAGGTCCTGTGCCAGGGTTGACGCTCACGCCGTGAGGCAGTGGTGCACAGCAGCGTGGCCTTTGCCCTTGCAGAGCTCACAGTGTTAAGGAACCATACAAAAAGCCACACAAGTACAGCCGTGACATGAGCTGTGAACGAGAATCCCTGGGTGCTGAGGGCACTCGCTGCAGGGAAGCTGACCTGGATTGCTCGCAGCGGCAGATTGCTGGACATGATGCAGAGCTCTGGCAGGCAGATGGAGGCTGGCAGCACGGAGAGTAGCGCCAGGCGCAGGTGCAGGGACAAGGGGAAGGAGTGGGAGATTCAGACTACACATAGCACAGGGGCCCCTGTGGTTTCTGAAAACAGGCAGGACCAGGCCAGGGCATGTCCTTGTCCTCCCTGACCTGCCAAAGCTGGAAGAAACTCTTGTTGCTTCCTAATTTTACATAGTATGTCATCTGTACCAGCAGTCTCAAACTTTCTGGCACTGTGCACAGGTTTTGTGGAAGACAATTTTTCCACAGATGCATGGGTGGTGGTGTGCGTGTGTGCATGAGTGTATGTGTACATGTGTGCGTGTATGTGTGATTTCAGGATGATGCAGGAGGATTACATTCATTGTGTACTTTATTACCTTTCTATTATAATAGAATAACTACACAGCTCACCATAATGCAAAAATCAGTTGGCGCTGAGAGGAGGCACAGCTCAGGTGGCAGTTGGGCAGGGTTGGGGAACAACCCGCTGCTCACTTCCTGCTGAGTGGCCTGGTTCCTCACAGGCCATGGCAGGTACTGGCTGGTAGCTCGGGGTGCTGTTGGCAGTTGTGTTGCCTCTTATTGGAGGAAGGCAGTGCGTCTTTCTCCAGGAAGGAAGGTTGCCTGCTGTACTCTGTGGGTCACCTCTCAGTATGAGATACAGGGGGACTGGTTGACCAGATAGATGTCTAGTGAAAATATTTGTGGCACACCGGTCGGCCTGCTAGACGGGAGATGTCTTTTTCTGTTCCTGGAGCAGTAGATCACAGGAGAGCCGGGGACCCGTGAGAACAGTAACATGCCACAGCCCCGAGTGCCCCTTTGCACTCAGAGTCACCAACGCTTCTGTTGATTGAGGCAGTTAATGGGCAGGGGGAAGTCTGTCCACCTGGGAATAGTTAATAGATATTAGTTATAATTAAAAGTTCAAGGTAAACTGGATTTTCCTTCTCAGAATCCTGTTAGCTGGTTTTATTTCTGCCCTGTGATTCTGTGTCCATTAAGTGATGCCCAGCGTGGATACCCTCTTGCCTCCGGTCCTCCTGTATCCCTGTGTCCGCCACGGGTTCTCTCCCTGGCTCTTGCTCATTTTTGTTTCTTTCTGACTTTCTCCTGTTGTCCAGACCCTCCCCTTTTAGGTGCCATCCTGCTGAACAACAAAATTGTCTAAAACATTAAAGGAAGATAAAAAAATTATTTCATTTCTCCCCTTTCCCTGATACATTTACACTAGCTTCTTTGACTGTTTTCTGCCATTTTTTACGTGGGAGTTTGTGTCTCATAGATCGTTTGTATGTGGCTCCTTAGCTTAGTGGTCACATTACTGGATCAGCCGGTGTTACCTGAGCCGCTGCTATGCGCTAGGCATTTTTGTAGGGGATGGGACACATCAGAGGACACAGCAGACATACATCCTGCCTGCCGTGGCTAGTTCACAAACAAGGAATATGATGCCTACTGTGTAAAGAAGTGAGAACACACGGGGGAGCAAAGGGGGGCAGAGGGAGAGTAGGAATATTATTTTTTCATGTTTCTACCATCTTCCTGTTCATGATAGTTATATATTATCCTTGGTGTCAATGGACAATTTATATAGAACTTTCGGACTACCGAACTTGAATTCTGGAGAGAACTTGTGAGTCACTGAGCACACACCCTTTATTTCTGGGATGGAGGAAATAGGTCTAGAGGAAGAATAAATATTTGCTGAAGATCCTACAGTCCCTGAGTAGCAAAGCAGGGACTTTTATTTCTTAAATAGTCCCCTCTTTGCCTCCCTAGTGCTGGGGATTGAACCCAGGGGTGCTTTATCATGGAGCTCGATCCCAAACCTTTTTTATTTTTGAGATATAGTCTTGCTCTGTTGTTCAGGCTTGTCCTAAACTCACCACGTAGTACAGGCTGGCCTCAAACTCATGGAGATCCTCCTGCCTCAGCCTCCTCTGGCATTATAGACATGTGCCACTATGACTGGCTAATTTTTTATGTTGTGCTGAGGATCGAACCTAGAGCCTTGCACATACTAGGCAAGTGCTCTATCTACCTAGCAGTACCTTCAGCCCTCTCTCTCTCTCTCTCTCTCTCTCTCTCTCTCTCTCTCTCTCTCTCTTTCTCTCTCTGTCTATATTTTGTTTTGTTTGGTTTTGAGACAGGGTCTTGCTAAGTTGTCAAGGCTGCCCTTGATCTTGCCATCCTCCTGCCTCAGCCTCCCAGAATGCTAGGATTCCAAGTGTGTGCTATCCAGTCTGGCTGGTTCAGAACTGATTCTTTTTTCTATTGTGGGAAATTTAATTTGCTTCTGGTTTTTGGTCTAAACAATGCTTCAAAGGAGCAGCTTCATACAAATACCTTATTAATGAATTGTAGCAGTTTATTAAGAATAAAAAGAATAGAGACAGCTAATATTTATTACATTTTCCAGATACTGTGCTAAGTACCTTCTACAAAATAATTACTACCACTGAGAGCCATCACTTTCCTCTTTACAGATGAGAAACTCAAGGGACTCACACCTAACCCAACCCCAGCCTGTTTCTTAGTCACTGTGATCTCTAACCTTCCAACTTTAAATGTTAAAATAGTAGATGTCAAAACCTGTCATAATCAGCAACATACATTTATTTAAGAGTTTACCAAACATTTAAGCTTTGCTAAGCTTTTCCACATTAGTCTTAATTATCTATAACTGCAGATAATTATAATACAGTTATATTATATTTTTATGGCCAGAGACTGAGTATTGTCAATTTCACATGTTCATATGACCTAATTCAGTCTTCACAGAAAATGCAGCAACCCTTCTTTGATGATTATTGTGCCTGTGCTAGAGATGAGTGGTATGGTATTTCATATACTGCCTGGACAGTGAGCAACTTAGTTAACATTTACTAAAAAAAAGGAAGAAAGATGAAAATCAGCAAGGATGGTGGAAAGGTTTTGCAAGGGTGGAAACTTCGAAGACTGGGACAGACTCTTGCCTCTACCTCTTACTACCGTTGTGGCCTTTGTCAAGATGGTTGAACACTTTGGCCTCAGTTTTCTGATCTGAGGACACAATGTATACAGTCTCTTCCATAACATGGTTGTAAGCTTGAGTTGTAAGTGGAGTCTTAGGTACTTATTCGTTGCGGTGACAGAATACTTGACATCCATCCACACGTAAGGAAGGAAAGATGGATTTTAGCTTACATTTTCAGACGGTCTCACAAAGTTGGTTTATGGGCAACCAACAACCGTGGAAGCACGCGGCAGAGGCTGGAGAGCTGCTCATGGCATTGTAGACAGGAGCCAAGTGAGTCTGGAGACTCACGCAGGGCCAGAGCCTTCCCAGGAAGAAGCTGTAGCAATGCTTCTTCTTCCTTTCTTTACTTCATTTAAACTGCCAGTTGCCCCCTACCCCACCTAGGGTGGGTATCCCCTCCTCACTTCCTGGCCTACAAGTCAGCAACACACTTGAAAGCTCTTCCCTGGGCACCCTCTACCACCCCAATCTCAACAAGCTGACACAATCCCTCCTGGTCAGACCCCAAGCATCTGTCCCTTCTAGCCAGGCCCCACTTCCCGATGGCACACATTTCCACAGTTATCCCAGTACACCCAAATACAGTCGCTTTGGGGGCTACTGCAGATTCAAACTACAGCAAATGGCTAGAAATCATTTTGTAAAATTCCAGCAGGAGCTAGGCAGTTCATCGGGGTGTGGGTGGCAACAGTTACTTATCTCATACTTCAAACCAGATCCTTTTTTGTTTTTTTCTAACCATGAAGTTTCTAGAAAAGTCACAGAAAAAATGGCATTGGTGAACTAATGACCCTGGATTTGGATGTGATGAGGGATTTTCTGTCTAGGTAAAGCTTTCATGTGAATCTGATCTGCTATGTAAGGAGGGTAGGAGAGCAGAGATTAATTTCTGTTTGGGTTTTGGGGTCACAGTGGGGCGAAGCTCAGAAATGAGAGCTGATTTTTTTTTTTAAGTTATTGTGCACTGAACTCAGAGCCTTCACACTGAGCTCCCCAGCCTTTTATTTTTTTTTAATTTTGAAGTCTCACTAAGCCACTAAATTGTCCTGAGTGGGCTCACCCTTGCCATCCGGCTGCCTCAGTCTCCCAGAATGCTGGGATTACAGGTATGAAGCACCGTGCCTAGCATGAATCTCAGAAATGAATGGCTCACACAGAAATTCTCAGCACTCAGGAAGCTGAGGCAGGAGAATTGCCATGAGTTTGAGGCCAGCCTGGGCTACACAGTGAGTTCAGAACCAGCCTGGACCACAGAGTGAGAGTGTCTCAAAAAAAAGAGAGAGAGAAAGAGAAAAGGAAGGAAGAAAGGAAGGAAGGAAGGAATTCTCTCCTTCTCTGCTGCTGTGGTCCCACCCCGATTTTATGCACCTGGTCTCCTCCCCCAGGTGACCCCTGTCCTGTGTCTGTGCCCTGTTAATGGAGGGATGTGAGTGTCGGAGCTGGAATCGCTGAGTGGGCAGTGCTCAGTGCGGCTGCGGCCCGTGCTGAGCCGAGCTGCGTGTAGGGAAGGGCAGCACATCCTGAGCATGCCCTTTGCGTTTTTCTGCAGCCAGCACGTCTGTAAATGGAACAGTGGGCTTTGGACCGCACATGGCTTGCAGCATCAGCAACCCCTGGACCAGCCCGGCCCTCTTGGGAAAAACCTCACCTTGGGATCGAGCTTGGAAGGGGGAAGCGAAGTCACATGCAGGAAGTCTTTCCCTTTTTCCAATTAAAAGCTTGGCAAGAAAACATGCCTGTCACTCGGTCGCCTGCATCAGCAGCAGATTCTTGGTTTGAACTCCGAGGCGTTGTCTTTGCTTCGTCACAGCTCAGCTTGTCTGGTTGCAAACAATTTTGCTTTTCTGGTTGACGGGGAGTCTGATAAATCCAGGTGGTGAATGGGCGGCGAGTATGGTGCCGGGGAAATACAATGCCGGAGCAGTCCAAACACAGAGGGGAAAAGATGGGAAGCTCCTCAAAAGAGAAAGGCTGCAATGAAATGTCTTCCCATCGTGGACACTGGAGCAGCCTCCCCTTAAGCTTAACTGTAACTCAACTCCTTAAATGCCTCCCAGTATGAACCACGGCGGAGTATTATGTAGCTTTTAGCAATGATGTAGTGAATTCCCTATGTAAAGGAAAGGTGACTAACATATCCTGTGAGGTGAAACAGCAGATTACTATTCAGATATGGGAGCCATTTTTTTTTGTAAAAGTAAATGTTCTCTTTATATAGATGCATAGAACATTTGGAAGGGTAACCACATGGTGGGTGGTTGGATCATGTGTGGTTATATTTTCTTCCTTTTGCTCATATGTATTTTCAATCTTTTTTTTCTTCACTGCCATCAACACATGCCACTCATAGAATCAGGGGAAATAAGAGATCCAGGGGCGGGGCACCTCGTTTGCTGTGCAGGGTCTCCTTTCAGTCTTTCAGCATGTTCATGGAGGGGTTCCTCGGGACCTTTAACGATGGCAAAGTTTAAGCGGTATGCTAGCCCCAGTTTCTGCCTTCACAGAGATGACATTTTAAAGCTAAAAATAAAGTTAAATAACTTACAGCTTGTGATGGGAAAGAAGAAAGTTAAGGACGTGCCACGGAGTGGGTGAAGGAAGATGGGGGTTATCTTTAGGAAGGGGCTTGGTGAGGCCCTTTTTGAGCTGAAAGCTGAGTAAGAGCCACACACAGAGACCAGGAAGTGTGTTGAAGGTTCTGAGAAGGAATGTCCAGTGTGACAGGACCAGGCCCTTTTCCTTCTTGCAGGTTACCATAGAGGCTGGGGAAGCGAGGCTTGAGGCTGGCCTCCTTGAGAGAAGTGTGTCCCTTTGGGAACCTGGCTGAGCCTCAGAGATAGACCTTTCAGCTCTGGGAAATACGGCTGCAAGGATTTCCTTGCTCCTGGGGATTACATAAGGGTTTTCTAAATAACAAGAGGGTGTTGGGTTTAATTTGTTAGCTTCATTCTTTGGTTCTCTTTGAGTAGCAGCTGTGATGTCCCCTTGGCTTTCAGTGTGGAATGAGCTTGGCTTCTTGGCCCACCCAAGGGGCTCCCAGGTCTGTTTCTCCTGCTTCTCTTTTGCATTCATTAAATCTTCAGTGGATTTTTATCCATACTGTCCTGCTGGAGTCTTAGCCATTAGCCTGGACTGCTGGCTGTGGTGGCGAAGTTTGGAAGTTGCCTCTTTCACCAAGGGTTCTCTTCCTTCATTTTGGGAAGAAACAGTTGAAAGACCCCCCTGAATGGCAGATCAAGTAGTAAAACTAGATGCAGAGGCCACAAAGAACTATTTCTTATTTAACGATGGTAGCCGGTATCGCTAGAGCCTGCTTTAAGGGTAGTTGAGCAATACTTAAATCAAAAACCATTAAAAAAAAAGGTCAGTCCTTTGAGGAGGTAATTACAGTCCAGGGAATTTATGCAGAAGTCATCGTTTTTTAAAAAACAGAAACAACATGGCCACATAGCCTATGACATGGGGTTCTGGGGTTTAGAAAATGTTTTCTGACGCACTATTTACGAATGCTTCACGACATCCCCAGAAAGCAGCCCAGATAGGAAATGGAAGTTCAGAGATCCGAGTGAGTAGCTCCAGGTCACTGGCAGATTCAGGCTCAGAACCCCAGCGCATGTGCCACTGTCCTGGGAGTTGGTCAGAAACTCAAAAGTCCCATGTCAGGAGTCAAGGAAGCAGAAGGCGCAAACTAAGCTTTGTCTGTGCCTACTTGAGGCTCCAATATTTCACGTTTTGTTCAAGTTCATCTTTAACAGCCAACCTGTACAAGATTGAGACTCCAAGGGGTTGGAGGCCTTGTGTAAGCTTTAGAGCAGGTTTCAAAGCCTGACTGGACTGCAGCTACAGCTCTGCCGTGGCTTTAGCGCCACTCTGCTCACTTGAGCGTCACAAGACTGCACTGCAGAATGCGTGGATAAGGGAATGAATGGGTGGACTGGAATGGGTTGGAGGGCTTAGGATGTGAGAACCAGCTTCCGAAGAGAATATCTGATACCTGAGACAAGTATCCGATGTACTGTATCAGATATCAAATAGATGGATGCTATTTGATACAAATGTCAGGATCTCGGTGAGCGATAGGATCTTTCGCACAGCTGTGCAGTTTCTACGTGCAATACAGTTATCCAGGCCTCTCCCAGGAGAGCTGAAACTGCTGGCCCCTGAGGCCACGCTCTTCCAATACACCTCGCCTAAAGGCTCTTTCCTGGCTCAGCTTAGCCCTTGCACAATTCCCAGAGCCCAGTGAGTTGAGGATAAGCCAGGCACGTAGGGTGTGGACCTTTAGCAACTGGAGGAAACTGAGCTATTTCAACATGATGGGATATTCTGTAGCTATTAAAATGATCAATCCAATTGTGTAGAATGATGAGCAAGTATGAAGAAATAGTTGCACACATCCAAGATGCCAGTTAAAAATTAATGTGCATTTACGTAGATCAAAGTCAGACGACGGGGATGAGAACAGCGTAAAGGTATTGGGATTGGAAGGCGTCTCCACCCAGTTAGTTGGCTAAACAGGGAGTGACAGGGTCATTTCCCACAGTTCCTGGTTCCTTTTTACTCCAGATGTAATTAATTCTGTTTCTTTTTTTTCTTCAACCCCCCCACTATCAAGTTTTATTCCGGTGCTGGGGATTAAACCCAGGGCATGTGTATATTAGATAAGCATTTTGCCACCGAATTACATCCACAGGCTCTTTCTCTACCGGGACCCTCTGCAGCCTGTCGCCCTCGGGTCTCCATTCCTTCATTCTCTCTTGCTCTGAAGTCCACATGGGGCACTATGGTCCAAGACAGCTTGATGGGAAATGAATCTGTGGTCCTGCTTCTCCCTTGGTTAGAAGCTTCTTTTTGCTTGTTATTGCCTCTGGATGAAAGTTCAAATGCCTTAGCATGGCAGATGAGGTCCTTCACAATTGCATCTGTCTTATCTCCAGCATGTCTCAGGCATCTGTCTGCCCCAGTGCCTTTCATTCTTGTCTTCTGTTTCTCCCTCTAATCTCTCCTCCTCAAGACCATCTCAAAGGTCCCATCCTCTGTGAAGCAAGCTGTGCAGCTGTCCCAGGAAGGGCTGCTTCTGCCACCCCTCCAAATGACAACACATCTCGCTGCTTTGTAGTTGCAAGCTTACACCTCTTCCCCTGGCTGAACCTTGAGCCCTGTGTGTCATACTGTCCCCCATCCCTAGCGTGGTGCCTAGGACACAGTAGAAGTGCAAGAAAGTATGTTGACTGAATAATGCTGTGGCTGAGCAAAGTTATTATAAGGTTTTTAAAATTGGTTTCGCAAGAAATTCGAAGAAAATAGTATTTACGCAAAGAAATGGAATCTTTTGAAATTGATCAAAGTAGATGGAGGCAATGCAAGAAACGGAGAAAGAGACAAAGTGTAGAGCGGACAGATTGGGCTCAAATCCTGGATCTGTCATCACCTGAGGTCAGATTACTCATTTATAAAGTGGACATGAAGACGTACCACGTGGAAATGCACGTCAAGGGCTTGGGGCAGTGCCTGAGTGGCTCCAGAGATGCTGGTTTGCCACAACAGCTGCGTCATCAAGGAGCGGCCCGTGCTCTTGTGTGGGCATCTTTTCAGTGGCCTTCTGCTTATTTTTGCAATCTAAAGCTTTCAAAGCTCTGACCTCAGCTGAAATGTGATTGCATTCCTGCAGAATAATGAAGAAAGGATTGTAGAAGGATACAATTAGTATTTGCCGTAGGGACTGATTTTTGGAGCCCGTTTTCCCCCCATGGGGCTATGGTGCATTCTCATACAGGCCAGCGATTGGTCTGGGGCTGAGGAGGTGGAAAGGTGCCTCCTAGAGGGATGTCCTACATTCCACACCGCATGCATCCTGTTATACTACTATCCTTCATCAGAGCACTATTTGCTTTCTGGACCGCAAGCTCCTCAGGCTGGTATCTTATCTGTGTTGCTGCCCAGAGACAAAATCAGGACACGGGGATGAATGCTGTTAATGCACTGGACTTCTGTCTGTGTATGAGAAGAGGTCCCTCATAGTTGCAGGAGGCTGACAATTGCAGTAAGGGGGATATTCAAGCTAAGCTGGATGTTCAGGTGTTGACACGTGGGAAAGCTTCCTGTTTCTGATGAGAGGTGTTACAGCAGGAGTTTCCAACATGTGGCCTACAAAGAAAAACGATCTTGGGCCACATATAAAATGTATACTATGGTTAATGTACATATGTGAGTACTAAAGCTTCCTTTTAAGCATTTCTCATTATAACATTTTAAAAATCAACAGCAGGACGTGGCCTGGGCTACAGGTTTCTGAGAGGTAATGTCCAAGGGACTGGGCGAGTCTTTGAACTCTTTTCCCGCTCTGGTTTAAAGGGAGGACAGTGGGTGTGTATGGACTAGTGGGTGTCGTTATGTCTGAGAAATAGAACAACTTCCCCAATTTTGAAGACATTTGTATCAGGATTAACTTTTGCAAAAAAAAAAAAAAAAAACCACCAAGTTCCTCATTTTAATCAAAATTGATGACAATTATAATAGTCACAGTATGGATTCCTCAAGTCCCCCTGAAATCTAAGTAAAGTTCTGAAGCCTAGAATTCTTGCCCCTCATCTATGCCCCCTGGACTCTCTTAGCACATTTCTGTGTAGTATGGTTCCATGTTATATACCTTTCGGTCTTCATGTAACTCAAGAGGAAGACAGGCTAGATAAGGGAAAGGCGGCCTTTCAATCTTTGGGGACAAGGAGTGATTCATTAGCCAGTAATTCATGGTGCTTCATTGACCAGAATGAGGTTCATGATTGGGGGTTCATGGATAGGATTCGTGTGTATATAAATCTCCTGAATTCCGATGCAAATTTGTGTTCAAATATGCATTTTTGTGGGGAAGAAGGTCCATCTTATATGGAATTTCATCAGTTATCTGTGCAGGAAACTGAAAATAATCTCTTGGAAAGGTAATCGTGTTAATCTTTTATACTTCCGTGTTAGTGAAAAAATCTGGAAGTTTTATGCCAAGATTGGGATGAGCTACTTAGATGAGCTATTCTGCTTTCCTGTGTGAATAAGGGGCAGGGCGCATTTATGTTCCCAGAGCGACAGGAGAATTAGGGAAGTAACCGACTGCGCCCTCTGCCGCGTCCCAGTTCTCGGCCCACTGGGCATTTCTGCCCAGAGGACCCCAGAACAAGTCTGATTTATCTGAAAGTGCGGCGCGTGGCACGCCGCGATCTCAAGTGGCATCTGATTTCTGTTCTCAGCCCGATCACATAACTCTTCCCCCAGGGCGTCTCTGCGATGTCATCGCGGGCGATAACGGTACATCGTTCGCCTCTGCCAGTCGAGAGCCGCGAGCGAGGCCCAGTACCTGGCCAGAGGGCGAAAGGCGCGCCAAGAACGCGGTGGCTCCCGGGCGTGGGGTGCCGGAGTGTGGCAGCTTCCCAGGGTCCGCGCCCAGCCCTATCTAGGCTGACACCGAGCCCCAGTCCCCGCGTTTCCGGCCCGCCGACCCGCAGCAGGCCACCGCCCAGCCTCCAGAACCAGTCGCCGCGCGCGCCGCGCGGAGACCCCCGCGTCCCCGCCCTGACCCTGTCCGCGGGAGGCGCTGCCCCTTTAAGGAGGGCGCGGCGCGGAGGTGGTGGCCGCGCCCCCTCGGCCTCGCGCAGCCTCCGCCCGACCACCTGTCTCCGGCCCCGCCCCGCCCCTTTCTGGAGGGCCGCGGCGGAGGGGGAGGCGGGAGCGCGACGGTCCTACCTTGCGGGGCGGGCGCGCGGCGCATGCGCAATCCGGACAGGTCCGCGGCGCCCTCACTTCCTGGCAGTCCCCCTCCCCCGCCTCGCCGTTACCCTGTACATCCGGGTCACTCGCCCACCCCGCTCGGAGCTGCTGCGTTCGCCGCCGCCGCCGCCCGCTCGACGCGGCTCCGTCCCTGGGGCAGGTGCGGAGGGGCTCCTGGTCCGGCCGCTGCCGCGCCTTGGGCCCGGGGCTCCCCCTAGCGCCGCCGGCGTCGCGGCGCTCGAGGAGGCGGAGGAGCGGGGCTGAGCACCGGGAGGCGCGGAGGAGGGTGAGTGAGCGGCGCGGACCATTTTCCCCTCTCCCACACGCCCTGGCTTTCCTGTTCCGGGAGCCGGTGGCGGCGGCGGGGCGCGGGCCCGGCGGCTAGGGCGTGCGCGCGCCTGGCGTGGCGGGCCTGTCGCCGCCGGCCTGCGCCGCCCGCCGCTCATTCATTCGGAGCTGGTTTTCTTCCGCCGGCTTCTTCCACTCGCGTGCTCGCCGCTCCCCGCCCCGGCCGCGCCGGCCCCGTCCCTCGTGACCTTTGGCGGCCCGGCCGGTTCCCGGCGGCACGGCATCTCCGTCCCCCGCCCCGGCCCTGAAGTTGGTGTCCCGGTGGCCCGCGTCTCCTCGTCCTCCACCTGTGCGCCCGCGCTTTGCGGCTGGTACGCCGCGCTGACCTTTTAATTCCCGGCGTTTAAAGTCCAGATGCTTAGTTCCGGGGTGTGGCCGTCTCATGCTCCCAAATAGGGTATCTCCTGTAATATTCCAAACCTGTGACTATCAAATAAAATTCTCCTGAAAGTGGGTGTCAGTTGCATTTTTAAAACCTTATGGCTAACACCAAATTAACCGTGCCTGCCCCTAGCCCTCCCAGTAGTGGATGGTTTTCTTTGAGCGTCACATGTGGCAGATGCTGGTTATTCTTTCTGGTTCCGTGACGGATGACCTGGGCTTCGGTGTGTTGGTGAGGCTGTTTCCTATCTCATCTGTCAGCTCCTTGGGTTCTGAATACTGATGAAATGCCTTCTTGGGGTACCACAAAGTGCCATTCTGGATGCGGCAGCGGTTTTTGAGATTCTGATACATTTTTCCTACTTGCGTAATTTTAGTGAGTTTAACATCTTTTAATTCTTAAAAGGCCATGTGAGATGAGCGCATCAATTTTATTTTCTTAGTGTGCTGGGCGTCTGGCACATGGACATGGAAATAGGACTGTTGTATGTAGCTGAAGAAGTTTCGGTCACTTGGGCTTTTGATGCCTTACGGAAATCATTTCAGACTAATATGCCTCAAGGGAAAAACCCCCTCCTCGCTGGTCTTTTCAGTTGTTTAATTGTGTTTAATAATAGAAGCAGAAGCTCTGTGTCTAGAATGACTTGATGATTGGAACTTATTTGATAGCGGTTTATAAAGTGTTGCAGTTAACTGAAACTGCCTAATCGGCATTCACAGAATGAAACGACAGCGCTTTTTCCCCTTCTGTGGCTTTCACAGTCCCTAATAGTGAACTCCAAGGGAGGTTTAGTTCTAGAGCACACCTACCTGCATGTCAGTGTGATGATGCCAGTTCCAGCAGTATTAATAGCAGCATTTCGGTGCCAGCAGCCTTTTTTTCAGGGGGTGTAGGTATTGAAGAGGTACTTGGTTGGTTGTCCCCCGTCAGGTTTTGGTCTACCTCTTTAGCAGTAAGATTTCCCAACTCATAATCAAGATTATGGTTTTCCTTTGCAAAGCTGTATTTTTGTATAATTTTTAAAATTCTCTAAATTTTTAAACAGTGATGTAGCTGCCTTCGAGGAAACTCTTGCTTTGCAGAATGTTGTTGATGTATTAGGAAGTAGTTCATCGATCAAAGAGAGATGTGATTAAGTTGATTCTTGTTGCTCCATTAAAAATTCTTTAAAATTTTAATGGTGATGTGGCTGCCTTTGAGGAAACTTTAGCTTTGTAAAGCATTGTTGGATTTGTAGCATAAACTCCAGATTATATGCACTTGGGTAGAGAGTAGGTTCTTCTTTTCTAAGGAAGTGGTTGATTGACCAAAGGGAGATGTGATTAATAAGTTCATTCTGGTTGCCCCAGCAAAAAACTATAGAATTTCAGATGCTCCCTCATATCTGAATAATGGAATCATTGGAGAGAATGACCTTTCAGAGATACTTGCTGTATTTTATTTGAATTGTATGTGATACGTACCAAATCTTCAACTGATAGTCTTTTCACTGTGTGTAATACTGCCTGCAATCGGTAATTGGCATGTTCTCAGGTAATCCAAATTATTGAATACCTGAAAATATTTGCTAAGATAAAATATGACATTTTTGTCTAGTGTAATTTGATGGTTTCTTCTGCCATTTCTCTGTTCTTAGTGAGAATAGAGAATTGAGCATACTAGTTTAGATAAAAATTTAAGATTTTAGGTCTTGAAGTAGACTTTTGGGTGCTGGGGATTGAACCCAGTTCTTCACACCTGTTAAGCACATGTTCTACCACTGAATTACACTACCAGCCCCATTGAGGTAGTCTTTGTAGTTTGATGTTTTATACTTTTATTTAGCAGTTCTTCTCATTGTAAAATGTTAATACTGTATATATGGACAAAAGCATTACACTGAATTTCTGTTTGGTTTTGTTTGATAACACAAAGGTTCTCATGTTCTAAAATGGGAATAAACTGTCTCTCATATATCTTTCAACACTGTTTTGGATTTTTGCTTTTTCCTTCTGAGGATGCTACTGAACATTAAACGTGAGACCTCACGTGTGCTAGGTGGGTGCTTTGCCAGAGAGCTATGTCCTTAACCCTTTTTTTTTTTTCTTATTTTGAGACAGTCTTGCTAAATGGCCCAGGCTGGTCTCAAATTTGTGATCTTCCTCCTTCATCCCCCGAGTGGCTAGGATTTACAGGGATGTGCCACCAAATCTGGTGTGAGATTTTGTATTAATCTTAATTCAAAATAATAGGGAATGCAGGAGATAATTCTTCTATTTCTTTGACACCTGGCACTGTACTTGGTGTATGAATTGTCATTACTCTAATAGTTATTGAACCACATAAGCAAGGTTATATTATAGTGAATAAACCATTCCAGGTCCCTCTTTTTATAGAAGATAGAGAAAAATAGTGTGATTTAAGTGATGATGTGTTGCACTGGTATCCAAAGTTGGGATGAACTCCTCTATTAATGTAATGTCATCTAGACTGAGATCTAAAGAGTAGACCAGTCAGGCCAAGGGGCAGTGTACATGTGGGCAGGACGAGAGTGGCAAAAAACCCAAAGATAAGAGATCACGTTGGAAACCAATTCTGGTCCTCTGTGGGATGTAGAGGAGGAATGGGGAAGGTGAAACTAAAGGAGTAAATGCTGGAGGGACAGTGCAGCGGTTAGAGGTCTTGCATAGCAAGCACAAGGCTCTTAAGTTCGCTTTCCTCACACCACGTGAACTGCTTCTGGTGGTGCATTCCTGTATTCCCAGCACTTGGGAGGCTGAAGCAGGATATTTGCTGTGACTCCTGGGCTTCATAGTGAGTTTAAGACCAGCCTGGACAATAGAGCCAAGACCCTGTCTCAAAGGCAAAAAAAAAAAAAAAAAAAAAACCAAAACCAAAAACAAAAACAAAAGCAAAAAAACCAAAAAGGGAAAGAAAAGAAAGCCCGTCTGCCTGAGTCATAAAGGTTCAGTTCAGTTTGGATTGAAAGCAATGAGGAAATCATTATAGGATTGCTAACAGGAGAGAGCGAGAACCAGTATAATACTAAAGTTGCCTTTTGGAAAGATTGTTCTGCTGCTTTTAGAGAATAGAGTGAAGGAGGGTAAGATTGAATACAGAGAAGACCAGGAAAATACTGCTAGTGATCTAAACTTAACTTTTGGTAAGGGAAATAATGTTGAATTTATAAGATGTGATGATTTCTCTGGATGTAGGCTTCATTGAGCCTGTAGCTTTGCTTCCAGTTGTAGTCGAGTGGTTAGTTTCCACCAAAGGGCTAGGTGCCACTTTTTTTGTGTGAAGTTGAGATGCTGCTGCCTGAGGCTGAGGTTAAGACTAAACCAGATTCAAGAAAGCATTTTTCATTAACTTACTACATTATTAGTCATTGAGTATGAACTGACCCACCTCAAAATAGGTGCAGACTCATAAGACCTTGGTGAGTCAGGCATTCAGTTTCCATCAGGGCACAGAAGCAGGCCAATATATGGTTTTTCAACAGAGTGCAAAACCCTAAAGGTTTGCCTGTAGGTGGGGCTGTCCTCTTCCCGCCAGATGCTCTAGTCAGTAAAAGAGAGTCATGGAACCTTCAGCAAAAATGGTTGTGAAAATTGTGGAGCTCCTAAAGTAGCATTTTTTTTTTTTACATATAGTCTTCCTGAGTGGAAGAGCTGCCTCTGACATGTATAGGACATGAGAGTGGAAGCATGTAACACATCAGTTCTTACTGTATGTTAAGATTTAGAGATGATAATGTATTGAGTTGATCCAAAGAACCTTATGTATAGGTGACATTTGTTTCTCTTGCCCACTGGAAACCCTGCCCAAACCCCGTTAGCTGAACCAGATATGATGGTGACATTTGGGTGCCTATTCCTAGGAGGACTATAAAATTTTGAGTTCTTTCCGCGGGCAACCTCCAATGGGTGTGCCTGGCATTCTGGCCCTCTTAGACTTCAGGAAACCTCAGCCCTACTACCTTAATCATTTTTATCCTTAAACTGGAAGAGTTGGGGGTCGGAAGCATAGAAAGATTATGAGGTGTGAGGGGAGAGAGCAGCTGCTCCAGTAATCAAGGCTTTACATCCATTTTCATTCATTCCTCTCAGGTCATCCAAAGCAACTTGTAATGCTTTTGGTTCCCTCGAGGCCGTCACTACCTAGAACACGTGTGCGAGCGTGGTGTATTCCTTGGCTCTGCAGTCCAGCTGCCTTTCACATAAGCCAGGAGGCCCGGCTGCTCTCATCGTACAGCCCCTTCTCTGTCAGCTCAGAGCAGAGGAAATGTCTGTGCCAACATTAGGGTTGCTGTGTCAGTTCACTTCTTACTGCTCACTTTCTAAACATTAGTTTGGTTCCTGTTCATTAACAAGTAGTACAGGCTGGGGGTGGTGTGGTCCTTACTCCTACCTCTTCCTGCCAATGGGTCACTCTCCGAGCTGAGTATCTTCTCATTTTCCAGAATTCAGTCCATACAGTCTTTGTCCTTTCTCTTAGTCAGGGATCTGTCAGCATCTGGCTTTGGTGTCAGAATTATTAAACTCTAGTTTGAGATCACAGCCTATTGCTAGCTAATAAATTTTGCATTTTCAAGGTGCTGGTAAAAGACATGAGAAACTGGTATCAGAGATGGAAGACAGTTTATTATTCATTATTGTAGCTACCGGCATTTGTAATAGTTTTCTGAACTTTTTTTTTATAAGATGACATGAAGAGGGCCATATAGTTGATGCCCATATTATTGGAGAGAAGTTTGAGATTAGAGAACCAAAATTTTTTACAACGAGCAGTTAGTGTACCTGTCCTTTGCTCTGAAAGGAGACAATATATTTATCAAGGCCATTGGCTGTATGGACATTCTTGGGAAAGATAGTTTACCTAGAGCAAAGGGCAGTTGATAAAATATCAAGAAATAACATTGATTCAAGAAATTATTCAAGAACTGTATTAGTTTCTTCATATATGTAAATTATCCCTCAATAAATCTGACTTTGAAAAAGTTCTTAGCATGTAGTAAGAATACATGATACATAGTGTTATTTGTTCTATTTCTGTTTTAAAGTAATGAATATGTAACCATCTTGATAAAATTTTGCAGATAATTTTTCTAAGCTGGCAGCTATAATAACAGGTACCCCCAAAAGAAGTGACTGTCATGTTCAGGCATCTTATTTATTTTTATTAATAATGTCCAGACAATTAAAGTGAAATATGAGAAAACTACCTTTGAGTAGAAGGTATAAGGTTACTTTGCTATAGTTGTATCAAATTGCAGTTTTCAACTTAAAATTTTGGTAGATTCTAATAAGTAATATGATTTTTATATGCTACCATTGAGCTACATTTCCAGCCCTTCACTTCTTTCTCTTTATATAAAAGGGCAGTATAGATTTAAGAACGTGAGATAGCCTACCATTTAGTGTGTTAGTTGGCCTGTATTGGTAGCATGTGCACATTCCCTAAATCTCTCCTCCCCTCCTTCCTTCCCTATAGCTCTTCTCTTGCTTCCCACCTTCCTTCTCTGTCTGGATAGGACGCTATTAGCATTGAATAAATTTTTCCTCCTAGTTATTTTTTATAAAAATTACTGTTGTTTCTATAAGCAAGTCCAGGTACTTAGTCGCTTAATATTAATTACATTTGAATTTACTCATGTATTAAATATTGCCTATGTAATGTCTTCTGATATTCCATTAATATGTTTATTTACCAAGTTGTTTTCCAAAGTACAGAGAAGTCAGCTTCATTCATTCCACTTATTTGGGTGGAAGTATAAATGTATTCAGGATTGGAAATGTGAAATAATTTAGCTATGGTGGGGCCAGTTCTGAGTTGCTAAGTAAAAGTAGGTGTCTGAGATGAATGACTGACAGGTTTTAGAAATAGTCTTCTTGATAACTGAGATCTCCTAGATAAAATGTGAATGTAGTTAACTAAAAATCCGTTCCTTTTTTATTTATAGAACAGCATGTTGAAGCAGTAGTCAAAATATGTGGCCTGTGGTTGGCAACCCTTTGAAATGGGTATGCCAAAGTTCCACTGTGGTATGTGTGATGGTCACGACTTGCCAGTATTCTGTCTTTGGTATGTGGCACTCACCCTTTCCTAGTAGTTTATAACTTTATTAAATGTGTCTTTTAGGAACTTCATTTTAGTTCATTATCAGTATTCTTATAATCAACTTCAAATTTATAGTATATGTTATTTTGTTACATACAGTTTAAGTGAAATTTAATTTTTAAGACATTTTTAATTTCCCCAGATTGTGTACGTAGATAACTTGTAAATTTAAATATATATGCGTGTATATTTATTTATTACTGATTTTTGTAGTACTAAGAATTAAACTTGGGGTTCCTGTATCCCAAGTTTGTTTATTTTTGAGACAGTCTAGCTCCATCCAAGTTTGCGTCCCCAGTTCTTTTTTTTTCCCTCATGTTTTTGAAATAGGTGTCTTCACTCAGTTACTACATTGCTTATGCTGGGATTTAATTTAGGATTTTCCTGCCTCAGCCTCCTAGAGTGCTGGGATTATAGGCTGCATGTACCACCACGCCCACTGTCATTTAAATTATTTTAAAAGTGTCTAAGCTCTTAAATTCTTTGTTTAGGTCTTCAGTTGAAACTTTTCGTGAAGTCCTTTCACTGCCTCTTGACTCCCAAGTCCTTTCTGGAATCTTGTTTGGGTCTCATAAACAGGACATGAATGACCAGGTTTTATATGTGATTTATGGTATTACAGGAAATTGTTTTAAGTGATAAGGTAGGTTTAAACAGATTCCTTAAGAGAGTTGCTTTTAGGAGTCCCTCCTCTGTACCTTACATTCAGGATTCCATTGTACCAGTCTGTAGCTAATTTCCTATAACTTGTCTTCATGTACACCCTCCATAAAATGGAAATTATAAATCCCCTTTTCACAAGTTAGTTGGGAATAGTGGAAAGGCGGCTGCCTGGAAGGATTCACTCACTGCAGACCTTCAGACATCTTCCTTAGTGAAAATGTGGGGCTAGGAGTTTAATAGGTTAAAAAATGTACTTTCCAGACCCTTAAGCACACTCTACCAAAAAGCAGAAGGAAAAATCATGTAGCCCAAATAATGGGATAAGTCGTTTGTGTATCAGTTTAGCATGCCCTTTTAATGGATATTTTCACTTAAAATGGCTTAAATAGTTGGCTTTGACATTGAGAAAACCTAATACTTTTTTCAGTATACGTAATTATGCACTATTTTGTTCATTATTTTTAAGAAAATAATTTTAGGTATCTTTTCTACTTGGACTATTTTGTAAGCGTTCATTTGTCTTTATGTACTTAATGATATCTTTTGAGGTACAAAGGTTTGGATTTTGGTGGACTCCATTCTTTTTCTTATGAATGCTGTTTTCATTGTCACAGAGAAATAAATCTTTGCATAATGACAGGTTATAAGATTTATGACTGTTTTCTTCTAAAAGTTCTGTTTTTAGCGCTTAGATTTAGGTCGATGATCCATTTGTGGTTAATTTTATGGTGTGAATTAAGTTTCTACATTCGTCTTTTTGCAGTTGGATATCTAGTTATAACAACAACATTGTGTATTAAAAAGACTCCATCATCCTCACTGGAATTGGTGTCCTTGTCAATAGGTGATTGCACATGAATGGCTTTATTTCTGGGCTTCCGTGTTTGTTTCATAGACCCATGTGTCTGTCCTTTTGTCAGTACCACATGGCTTGATGACTGGAGAGAGAGAGAGAGAGAGAGAGAGCGAGAGCAAGAGCAAGGTTGCGCGCGCGTGCACGTGTGTGTGTGTGTGTGTGTGTGTGTGTGTGTGTGTTACTGAGAATTGAGCTCAGCTACACACTGAGCTACATCCGAAACTTTTTATTTTGAAGTGGTCTTGATAAGTTGCCTAGACTGGGTTCAAATTTAAGATCCTCCTGCCTCAGCCTTCCCGAATGCTGGGATAACATGCATGTACCACCATGCCCAGGTGATGATCATAGTTTTTAATGCCATACTTTTTTATGTTACCATTTATTATGTATATAAAAGTAAAAGATGCCAAAATTGTCATCTGGGTAATTACTGGATGAGTTATCTTTCTATGCATCTTGACACATGAATTATTATGTGAATATCACAGTCCACATTTGTACATAAAGACACGTCAGTATTTGCCTACACTCATTGTTCTTGTGTACTGTTTCAGTGAATATACTTATTGTCAGGCTTGAGAGAACTGATTATTTTTCTTTCTTCAGCCACTTTTATAATTCCCTTGAGTTTGTACTGACATAAACTTCTGAATCCAGAGCTTCTTTAGACTGAGAACTGTAAATGCCTTTCTCTTGGTAGCATGTTTAAATGGTATTTACTCATTTCATCTTTGGGAAATGACTAAACCCATTTTAAAGTGTGTGCTCTATAAATGGATAGTGAATCATGGGAAACAACAAAATTAACCCCTTGGTCTTTGTTTTTCTGGGAGTTGGGGAGCATTAGGTTATTTGAAACAGGGTCTAGGCTGTCTCTGAACTTTCTGCTTTACTTTAGCCCAGCCTGGCCTTGAACTCTGAGATCTTCCTTACTCAATCATCTAAAGAGCCAGGATTACAGGCATATATCACTACACTTCACTCTAGTTTTAAACATTTGAAGTTTTCATAAATATTCTCTAAATATTAATTTGTTAGCAGTCAGAGGTATTGATTGTTGAGCCAGAAAATATATATGCAAGTTATATGAGAACCAATCTCTGTTACAGGTTTTAGTTTTCCATCCCAGAAAAGGAATACCATCCTTTTATTCCTTTACTTGGTCTTTTGTACTTGTGAGTTAATCCCGTAACCCTGATGAAACCCAAGGTACCTCTGACAGCCAGTTTGGGACGCACTGAACTCTGAACCATTTCTCGCCAATTAGTGGAAGTCTGATCCCATTATCGGAAACACCCATGGCACAGTTTCCTTGTAGTAGGATTTCATGTGATGCGTACATGGTTTAAAATCACATTGAGAAGTGCATCAAAGGTAAGAGACTAGATAGGCTATACCTTGTTTTTAAAAGATTGAAGTTAACTCTCTGGAGTGGTGAGACATTAATGTCTGGGCATTTGCGGAATGACAAAGTGAGACAGGCATCAGCAAGACCACCATCAAGTTCATTTGGTAGAAAACTGGAGTCGAGAAAAGGCATACTTGAATTATGTGGGAAACTGTGTTGCTCAGGGAAATTATACAAATGAGATATTTTTGTATGAGGTTTTAAAAAAATTACAGTAGGAACATTTTCAGATAAATATGCATGAAATGAGGTGTTAATGACATAGTAGGATTATGGATTTTTATTTCTTTTTTAAATGGAAAATTTAGAAAATATATATCATGTAGGAAGATGTTAAAATGAGCTCTCTGAGGAGTCTAGTCTTAAGCAGATGCACCTTTCGTTTTTTCTTTGGTGATACTGAAGATCTAACGTAGAGCCTTCACAATGAGCTTCCTCCTCAGCCTGTTTTTGTTTTTGATTTTGAGACAAGGACTTGCTAAATTTTCAAGGATAAGCTAGAACTTGGGAGCCTGCTGCCTTGGCCTCTCAGAGTGCTGAAATTACAGGGCTGTGCCACTGGGTCCACTAAGATGCACTTTTCTACAGTGAGTTGTAAGAGTATCATTCAGGCTTGGTAAAAGAAAGCCAGGAAGTAGCTCTATACTCCATCTGTTGCTAAGAAAGTGCTCAGGAACGTGGAAAATAAAAGTGTTTGGAAATTGATAGTTTCTGACCCAAGCTGTTGGTATGTTCCGAATCTCTCCCCCGTCTCCGTGTCTTTGGGGAAGGCTTGGGCAGTGTCCTTCCTCAAGGGATTTGTAGCATGGGGAGCTTAATATGTAGCTCCTTCAGTGTGGGTAATGATACCTCATTCATGTCGTGAAATTTTAGACTAAAATTTGCATATTTTTTGAGGCAAGAGTTCTGTGTTTCCCATGGACCAGAAGAGGTCCACTGGTGAGAGAAACTTGGAAGAATTTGGTGGAAAATGTTTGGGTGAGGTAGGGATGAAGATGGCTGTGTGCATCACAGAAATTGGAGTGAGAGGTTCTGGGGGTTAGACGAGAGTTTACATGGAACTCCGGAAAACATTCCTCAACAGAGTCAGCTTTGAACATTTTTTCATTGCTGAGAGGGCTGAGTGCGAGACAGAAGAAGGCTCAGCCCTCCTGGACTGCATTACTCTGCAGTGGTAGGCAAGGCTAGGAAACTGGAGACACTCTACCTTGGATGGTTATATTAAAGATCTCTTAGCCTCTGAACTCAGATTGTCTTCACAACTGGAAAGTAAGCAGAAGTTTTACAAGAAGGAAGTGCTCATTGAGCCATTTCATTCTGGGTAAACAGGTGTAGACTTTGGGACACATAAACCCATTCTGGAGTCAGACCAATTCTTTATTATCACTAACATGAGACAAGCAAATTGTTTTTTTTTTGTTGTTGTTGTTTTGTTTTTGTTTTTGTTTTTTTTACTTTTGCAGTGCTAGGGATTGCTTGCTTGCTAGGTAAGTGCTCTTCCTCTGAGCTATGTGCCTAGCCCCTTTTTCTATTTTATTTTGAAACAGGACCTTGCTAAATCGCCCAGGCTGACCTTGAACTTGTGATCTTCCTGCCTCAGCCTCACGAGAAGCTGGGATTATAGACGTGTACTAACATACACAACTGAGTAAACCAGTTTTTGAGATTCATTTTTCCTCATCTGCTTTTGAAAAAGGGTAAGTAACATGTATTTTACATTATTTACCAAAAATTAAGATCTGTAGAGTCAAGATGTTTGGTATGTAGTGGGCTTTCACATGTAACAGTACTTATCTCTTCTTTAAGGTACATGTTTCTCATAGTTGTAAAATATTTTTATTCTCTTTAACAGTTCTGCTTCCTCATAGTGTATTCTTTAAAAATGTTGAATAGAGAAAGGATTTGGTGAGAATATAGGATGTATTGTCAAGAATTCATGAATGTTTGGTTTTAGTGCAGGTCAAAATTTCTACTTTGATTTTAAGTGTAAAACATTTTCAGAAAAAAAAAGACAGTTGATACATAGGAGTTAAAAATTAGGGGACAGAAGAAAGGGTGGGTCCCCATAGAGAATCTCACCTTGCTGTTCTTGGAGTAATGGGGAGTTGATGAAAGACAAGGAAACATTTTGTTGCAGAGAGACTAATTTGTGAAAACCACTGTCATTCTTTTGTGTTCCCTGCCCCCTCCACGTGGCATGGGTCTTTCTCTGTAGTCCAGGCTGAACTCCTTATGTAGCCCAGACTAGCCTTGGACTCACAGCAGTCCTCCTGCATCAGCCTCCTGAGTGCTAGGATTGTGGTGTGTGCCACTAATCCCAATTTGTGTGATGCTGAGGGATTGAACCCATGGCCTTGCACTTACGGAGCAAGTGTTTTAATCACTGCTCTGCGCCCCCTTGCCCTCTTGTGTTTTTTGATATGTAAAATGTGCATCTTGATTCTTTTTCTACAAAATATTTAAATTTTTGTTTGATATTCTAACAATTTAAAATTAATATTCACATTTTGTGTGTTTGAAACAACTGTTGTTTTAATCATCCAAGACACTTCATGGTCTCGAACACTGACTCATACTGTCTTTAGTTTCTGGATATTTTTGTTAATCTATTTCTGTACCTCAGGTTAGTTTTGTAAAATAGTTAAGATTTGTTTAATTGTAGAAATGGCTTTAAGTCAGGAAAGAAATTATAGTTGATTGAAAGTAGGAAGGAAATTACAGGCCAGGGAGAGGAGGTGCCCATTGCCTTCATAACTGCTTCAGCTTAGTGGCTTTTAGGCTTCCCAGGTTTCACATACACAGACTGAACTTCTGTGCTATTAAAAATGCTTACACATGTGTCTTCCTGTCCTGGCACGTTGTTTGATAGGGTATTTCATAGTTAGATTTTTTTTCAGAGTGTCTCTTATAAATAGAATATACATACTTGACAAGTATTTTCTCTTGCTTAATGTTGAATACATCTTGCTGCATCAGGTAGGAGTCATATGTTTGTTTGTTACATTGTTGGTGAGACTAAATTTGATGGTTCTGTTAAGATGGATCTGCCAGGTCTCTGCATCACAGGAAGGTCTCTCTGGGTGATACTTTTGGGCCATCTGAATGTCTAGTTCTCCAGACCGTATCACCCACCAACTTTATGCTGAGAAGGCAGGCACTCTACAACTGGCTGCTTGTGTGTATCTGCATAGTAGCTATCGATTTGCTCAAGAAGTTACGGAACAAAAACTCTAATATTAGTTTCTGAGTTTTATTTTTATTCTATTCATTCATTCATTCATTCATTCATTTAAAGACAAGGTTTTGCTCTGTCGTCCAGGCTGAACAAGTCCTGAATTTGCTGTGTAGCCCAGGCTGGCCATGAGCTCACAGCAATACTCCTGCTTCAGCCCCTGTGGTGCTGGGATTATAGGCATGCGCCACCATACCGAGCCTATATGGAGTTGGGAATTGAACCTGGGGGCCTTGTGCTTGCTAGACAAGTGCTGTAACCACTGTGCTGTTCCTCCCGCCCCTCTCTGTCTTAGTACAGTGATGAGAACATAGATAATTTATCATGAATCTAGATCTTGAAAAGCTTATTTAATCAACATTAACAATGATCATTCTTTAATTTTTTTGAGCTGGGGTCTTGCTCTGTAGTCCAAGCTGGTCCTGAACTCACTGTGTAGTCCAGGCTGGCCTCAAATTGAAGGCAATTCTCTTGTCTCAGCCTCCAAGTGCTGGGATTTATGGAATGTACCACTATACCCATTTTATGTGGTACTGGGGAGTCGAAATTAGAGCCTTGCACTTGCTCTGCAAGCACTCTAACCACTCTACATTCTCTAATTTGGAATGTGAAAGTAGTAATTAACTTTTTGTTTTTTAAATATATCAGAATAGTTTCTTTGGAAAGGGCACCTTAAGATAAGAAGGCAGTTGGAAGTGTTGGCCGAAATACTGTCTGTTGACTCTAGCAATCAAGACTTTGTCTCTCCTTTATCATACATTAGAATTTTTTCTCCATATTTTTATTACCTGTAATGCATTTTTGTTTTTACTGGCCACTTTAAATTTTTTTCCCATTACTTTGAGGAAGCAAATACTTTCCAGGTGATTGAAATTTTGGCTCTTATTGCAAGAACTCCCACTATGTAGAATGTATTCCTACAGACAAATGTAAATCATAAACGAAACAATGAAAAATATGTAATATATAGGTACTTCTGTTTCTGTATTTGCATTACTGTATTATTGGTATTCTTACAAGGGAGAAATTAAAAATGTACAGATTTTCATAAATTTTAGTGAATGAGCAGAGCAGCAAAAGATCAAAAGCCGGTATGTTCTGAATTCATGGTTCTAGAATTTCCTTTAAAAATCGTAACTTGTGTATTTTACTTATATTTTCTAGTCTGAAATACCTAGGTAAAATTACCATTGATGCAAACACTTGTAATATAGTAGTTGAAGTGTAGCAGTGGCACATTAATTCTATTTGTGCATGACCATTAAAAACCATTAAAAATATTGGTTAGAAATATGGTACATAGGTTAGAAAAATTCATTTTGCTGACCTGTTTTCTATTCTTGTGTTTGTGGTAGTATTTTTAGAGTAAAATTGGTACTCTGGAGGGCTTGTGGCCCAAAATACTTTGTTTTATTTGGCTTGTCAACAGTGATTTCAGTAAATGACAGTCTCTTCTTACTATATAAAGGGGAATATGAGGCAGTCTGTATGCTCAAAATTAAATGTCAAAGTCTTGAAATACTGTATGTTTTCTGCTTGTCTCTGTAAAACCTGTAAGGTTAGGAGGTACATTTCCATTAGAGAATTCTGAACTGTTTTGAGGTATTAAATGGACCTATATGTGTGATATTTTATAGTCTGTATGCATTATTGTTTCATCTATGAAGCCCATTAGATACTATGTGAATGCTACTTAACACTTAGGGGAAAAGCTTGTAAGTTACGTAAGGTAGTTTTTAAAAAGAGGACGTGGGGAAAAAAACCATTGCATCCCAGGCTGCTTAGCATGCTGGGACTATATATTTTAAGGTAAAGCTTTCGTACATGAATACTATGACCATTAATTTTTAAAATAGTAAGTTGGCCTTTTGAAATGTTTTCACCTGATTGATTTTTAAGTTAAGGTTTGTATCATTACAATTTGAAAATTTTTTAGCTTTGTCAGTAAGTAGAAATAACATAAGGACAAACAAACTAGGGCTCAGGCATATAAAAAATGAGATAGTAATTGTTGAAGAGATTAGTGTGCTTTCGATTTTTCAGTAGTACTGAAAAAAACTTCTCTTTTCTGTCCGATTCCTAGGTTGCCTCAAAGTGAATTTAACAAAGCATTTTTAAGGACTTTAGTTTTATTGCATTATGTACTTTGTTTTCAGTAAGATGGACAGTATTTAAAATGTCTTCTTGGGGGGAGGGTATATTCTCTTTTTCATTTTGGTGAATATGCTAAAAGAATACCTTTAAGTTTATTTTACTTGATTTGTGGCATGTGAAAATGTCTTTGGAAGGTGTTACCGCCAGTAGTATTTTTAAATATAAAAGGCATACTAAGACATCATCACTTTCATAGCTTTCAGTGTCACTGCCTTCTAGGCATAATTAAATTACTCCCTCATCTGTTTCCCTGTAGCAGTTTAACCACAGAACTCTAGTATAGCATTTTATTTAATTATACCGTATTGTAGTGATTTTTTTTTTTTTTTTTTTGAGACAGGGTCTTGCTCTGAGGCCCAGGCTCATCCTGAACTCACTACGGAGCACAGGCTGGCCTTGGACTTAATGGCAGTCCTGCCTTAGCCTCCTGAGTACTAGGATTGCAGGCATGTGCCACCATGCCCAGCTTATATGGTACTAGGGAGTTGAACTCAGGTGCTTAGCACTATGACATAGTACTAGGCAGGCACTTTAACCATTGAGCCATTCCTCCAGCCCCTGTACTGTTGTGGTTTGTTTACCAAGTTAGCTCATACACTATGAGCATCTCACAGTCAGGTTTCCCCCCTCCCCTAGGGTATAGAAAGAGTATTTAGAGACAAGGGACAGAGCAGTAGAGGCTCCTGCACTGCTGACGGGTGTCCCAAGGGGTATTGTCCAGCAGGTCTTGCTCTATTCAGAGTTGTTTTAGGTGTAACATCTGGCCTATTGAAGGTCCTTTACTGTTCTTCGCTGAATTTCTAACATTTTTAGATTGTATGATAAAGCATTTTACAGTTTTAAAAAATCTGTTACTTGGACTGGTACCAAAACATGCAGTAAAATACAAGACCTGTCAGATGATACAGTATTTCTCCAAAGTGGTAATCTGCTTTCATTTGCAATTGAGCGATTTTGCCAACCTGAGAAAACCATTATTTATAAAGCCGTTGTAAATACTTTAGACTATCTTAAAAGCTATTTTACCTCAGACTGTTCTTTGTTACATTAGTTTTTTAATAGAAAAATACCTTTTCCAATTATTATGAATTATCTACTGCCTATCTATTGTTCTCTTTACTCAATTTTTAGAAATAAATCCTTTTAGCAGAGTGATCAATCTTTCTGAGCCCTAACACAGACGAGTTCTGTGTATTGCAGTCTCGAATCTCTCATTCTGTTTGCTTATTTGCTCATTCAGCGTATTATCATTGGGGACTCTTAAGTCTCATTGTACATTGTTCAAGGAAGTACAAGAACGACCAGCAGATTGCTGACCACCACTGTCAATCGTAGGAAAGAGCCAGATGCTTTTATGAGTGATGTAATATCCTTGGCGTTCACTAGGGAGATCTTTAACCCCTACTTGGAGCACTTCTTTCTCAGATTGTTCTGTTTTCTAAATTTGTTATAATTGCAGTCTCTAATAATAATTTAGAGTTAACAGTTTATTATGGACTTGTTATTCTTTATATATGCAAGTATTACTTCCACAGGATATCACTAACCTTTTTCAGGGTAATGATCTCTTAGTTCTCTTAGTGTCTCAAGCACCGCTAGACATTTTCCAAAAAATAAAAAAAATATAATTATGAGCATGGATGAATTGACAGACACAAGCTCCTAACATTCTGATGCTTTGACACTGTTTTTGCTGTTTGGGCTCTCACAAGTATAAGATCAGTAATAACAAACCTGTGCGTGGGAGTGTTGTCCTAATATGACAGGTAAGACCTGGGAAGGAGCCAGGTAATGTAATATGTCCTTCATTCTTTAGTCTCCCAATAGTCTTATGCACATGATCCTCCTTTCTAAGAGTATAGTCTGTTTGGGGAGGTTTTTGTTGTTTTTGTTTTTTCAACTCTTTGTAAGAATCATCTTAATGTATAGATAGGGTAAAAATAAGCCTGTGGAGTTTACATTTGGCCCATGTTATAATTTGCCGAGTTGCTTTAAGTAGGCAAAATCATAATATAATAGCCACAGTTAGTCATTTTTCCGTAACAAATACTTACTAACCTGGTATTGAATAGTTCTGGCAGTGTATTAGAAATACTGTGTAAAGAAGAGGAATGCCAAACTTGGCAAGCCAGAATCCGTTTTGTGGCTCTCTGCTGTGTATAGCATAGTTAAAAACAACATGGTGGTAGTCCATATATGGATGTACTGAGTTACTGTTATTGGTAGTACTGGACAGAGGTTTTTAGTTTCACAGGATGATAGAAATAATACAAAGAAAGTAGATTTTCTAATAAGACTGCAACTGAAGTCATGGGCTTTTTTTGGGGGATGGGGTGTTTTGGTTTCTTTTTTTGTAGTAACTCGGCCTTTGTACTGATCTACATTCCTAGCCCTTTATATTTCTTATTTGAGAGAAGGTCTCACTAATGAGCTCAGTTGGCCCAAGCTGGACTCAGATTTGCCATCTTCCTGCCTAAGCCTCCCACAATGCCAAGATTACAGGCATGTGCCACGGTACGTGGCTAGAGCTGAAAACTTTAGAACTTTCTCATGATACTGCTTCAACAGAACAGTTTTAAAAGATATTTGAGAAAAATCTTATAAATCTTTTCTTAAAAGTTGAATCAGTATGAATCTTTGTGATATTCTGCTTGTGGCATTACCATTACTGAAATATGCAAACTGGAAGGGTGATAATTGCCATATGATGTGTAGATATGCCATTGAGTTTCTGTGTTGGAGGGGTCATTCTGAGACTATTTGGGAGACTTAAGAGTTGGAAATAGGTTAGCTTTGAAGCAGGGCTGGAATCTCTTTTAGACTTTTGGGCATAGGGGAGGCTTCTGTTCAGGCAACTGAGGCGTAATCTGTCAGGGACAAGAATTCCTGAATGTGTCATTTTGCACATGTAACCCGAGATATTGGGAGCTATTGACGTTTTTAAACAAGGAAATGATGAGTTGAAATGAGTTCCTGTCATCATTCTTGACATACACCAGCTCCTCAGGTATTTGTGCAGTGGAAATAAAATAGAACAGGAAAACTAAAAGTAGACTAACTGCTTAAAAGATTATTGCAATAGTTAGGAAAGAGCATACAAACCTGAGTTGGAGGAAAGGCAGTGTATAAATGAGAGTCCAGGAGAAACAAACAGCAGTGGAATGGAAGCCTTTATAGAAAAGAAAAGTTGAAAGTGAGAGATTTATATTTAGGTTTATATTTCAGGAGAAAGTAAAATAGAAGATTTGTTTTTTAGTACTGACTACCTAACTTTAACCTTTTTAGGTTTCATCTTTCTCGTTTGTGAAATGAAATTGGGATAGGATATAATTTAAAAGTTTATTTTCAGCTTTAAAAAATTTCAAAGCTTTGCTCTTATTGAACTACCTCAAATCACCCATGGACCAAATTTCAGCATTAAAATATAAATATATGCTACTTGAGGCATGGCTCAGTGGTTAAGAGCACTTGCCTGCAAGTGTAGGCCCCGGGGTCAGTTTCCCCAATACCACATGGGCTGGGGTGGTGGCACATGACACACCTATGAGAAGAAGTGAATAAATAGGAAATAAAGGCCTGTACCACCGGGCCTGGCTCAGAAAATTATGAAAAAATAAATGTGAGTGGAAGAGTCAAAATGTTTGTAAGTTATAGACCTGTGATATTGTGAGCATCCTATAATGCTGGCTTTAAATACTCCACAGAACAGTGTTGACTTAAATGTTAATAAACTTGTACACTAATTACTTAAGGGTTGGTTTTAGAGGGCAAATGGATAGATTAAAGTTCTAGGTATATGCTTATAGAAAGTGGCAGTGATAACTCAAGAGTAAGTATTAGTGTAGATTAGTCACTTGGATCTAGAAAACGCAAATTCTTAGTTAGGCCCAACTCATAGAACTTAGTCAGTTGTAGCAAGCCTAAGACTTTTCATAAAATAGCAGACTCAGATATGTAGATGGTCTGTGGATCATTTCTAATTTTTTTTTTTTTTTTTGAGACAGGGTCTTGCTGGTCCTGAACTTACTCTGTGGCCCAGGCTGTCCTTGAACACATGGCAGTACTTATGCCTCAGCCTCCTGTATGGATCACTTTTTAAGGCAGCTTTATTCATGTTTAGTTGATGGACATCAAACAGCACGTATTTTAAAAAGGATAGAATTCGATGTTCTTTAACTTGGGTAATCACCCATGAAACCATTGCTGTGATCAAGATAATGAACGTATCCATTGCCTTGCAGACGTTTCCTCCTGCCCCTTGGGAATCCGTCCACCTGGCCTACCCTGAGCCTTAGGCAACCATGTATTCACTATGACTATGAGTTTGTATTTTCTAGAAACTTGTGCAAGATTCTTGCACTCTCATAGATGAGAACTTACATAGTATGTACTTAGAGTGATGATTTCTTTTACTCAGTGTTGTGATTTTGAGATTCATTTTGGGACATACCAGTTAACTGTGTCATTTATTGCTGAGTACTGTTTCACTGTATGAGTGTATTACTATTGTTTATTTGTTGAACATTTACTATGAAAATTAGCATATGATTTTTAAATATAGGCATATATTTTCATTTATCATGGATGGTACCTAAGTGGAATGATTGTCATATAGTAGGTGTATATTTAATTTTAAGAAATTGCTGGTCTGTTTTTAAAACTGGCTTGCATTTCTGCAGCGTATGGGGAATTCTGGTTACCCTATTTTCACTAGCGTTTGGTATGGTCATTTAAAAACTTTTAAAAATCATTTAGTATATTTTCAGTTTGCATTTTGGTAATGATTGATGATGTTAAACATACTTGAATGCTTATTTTTGATCCACTTATTTTTGGTAGACTGTTGAAATCTTTTACTGGTCTTTAAATTGGATTATTTCTCCCCTTATTAAGTTCTGAGGGTGCTTTTGGCAGTAGTTCTGTCTTTGTGGTGTGGACTGTAAACACACCTCTAAGTTTTGTAACCATTAAAAGTTTTTGCAAAAGGATAAAAGCTCTGTTGTTATTATAAATATGTAAGGTAATGAATGAAGTAGTAAAACTAGTATTTATTTAGTACAGTGTAGTTTAACATTGAGAACTTACAGTGACTTTTTATTAAAAAACTTAAGAACAGTTTGAACAGGGTCTGCTTTCTTACCAATTGTGTAACTTACCACGTAGAACAAATACCATTTCTAGGCTTTGACCAAATTGATTTTTCATGAAATATATCAGAGAAATCTTTTAATGTGAAGCTTTACCCTTTTTTCTTACTTGTTTCTTTTCTGATGTGACTTCCCATCCTTCATCCTTTTCATCGTAGCCACTTTTCTCACTTATGTTGGTACATCCATCTTCATGGCGTTCCCAGGCTTCGTCTTTAGCTTCCTCGTTGGCAGTGGTGTTAACATTCTCACACTTCCTTCTTTGTAACTTGCTTTATGTTTGATTAGGGTTCCACTTCTAGTGTTACCGCTTTGGTTTCTTCACTGCACTTTCATCTTGGGTAGCTGTTCCTACCCTTTACTTATCTGATTTTACTAAATATCACCTGAGTTTTTTGGTGGGTGACAAAAAAGCAACACAGTTTCCATGCCTGGTAGTCTCTGTATGTACTAAATAACAGGTGTGCAGTGACCAGGTACTGGTCTAGCTATGAAAGATTTGGAGACACCAATGAAACTGTATATCTCTATTTACAGTATTCTATTTCTGTTGTCTTCATTTCTTATTACAGTTTAAGTAGACGAAATGTTTCAGTAAAAAACTATGGAGGTGATCTGTATAACAGTAATAATACCAAGTGATATTCATGGAGTACCTTGTGTGTGAAGGGCCATTTTAAATGCCAAACAGGTATTTATTTACTTAATTCTTACAGTTACCCAGTTAGGTAGGCTTTTCTATCATATTACTTCCACTCAATAGAAGAGCAGACAGAGAGGAAGACAGAGGTTAACGTGTCCCAGGTTGAGCCCCACTGGTAGCTTCAGAGCCGATGCTATAGTTACAGTTGTGCTACGCACAAGTGCACTTTGCAAGCCAGAATTAGTTCATAAACTGATTTTTGGCAATCTGCAAAGAATTTAAAATTGTATTGTGTAAGCTTTTTACAGTTTTAATTTTTCTAGCATTCTAGTAATTTTAACAAAATTATTACACTATGTTGGATGGAAATGCCATAGCTGTGACCTGTATTCAAAGGATATGCCTTGGTCCTTGTGATATTATGCGTGTACATGTATATTAATTTCAATTAATTGAACAACTTGCAGTTTTGAGTTGGGTGAGAAAGAGGGCCTCTGTTCTCATTATACTCTACTTGGGAAAAGGTAAAATGGTATCTGAAGCTTCCATTGTATTTATGCATCATTTTGAAAGTGAAACAACCCTTGAAGGCAAGGTATTAAATTAAATTGTAAATTGTAGTGTTCGCTTTTGTGCCTCATTTGTGGGCTCACCAGTCTTTCTTTTGTTTGTTTGGCTGCCTTCATTCCTTCCTCTCCTCCTTCCTTTCTTTTCTTTACCCTTTCTGCCTACCTTCTTTCTCTTTTTCCCTTCTTCCTTTGTTTTCCTGCCTTCCCCCCTCCTTCAGGGTTGAATCCAGGGATACTGTACCACTAAACTATGTCTCTAGCCTTTTTACTATTTTAATTTTATTTGTATTTTTTGTGATACCTAGCGATCAAACTCAGGAACTTTCTACAGAGTTACATCCTCAGCCTTTAAATAATTACTAGTATTATTTTTTGAGACAGAATCTTACTAAATTCAGCCTCTCCAGTAGCTGGGATTATTGATGTTCATCACTGTACCCAGCAGTTTATTAATTTGTTTAACGATGTATTCATATGTATTTCCTGTCAGCGTAAACATGACAGATTAGAAATTTGCTGGATCATTTTACCTGAAACATTGTTCAGCACACCAAAAAAGCATGCCTTGTAAGAAAAGGCAATTAGGAAGAAAATGCCAAGGCTTTGTTTTAACTTGAATTCATCTTTTCTGATCCCTTTCCCTTTCTCTACCGCCCTTCTGCTAGTCTTTGAGTGCTTGTGCTAATTTTTAAAAAATGTCTAATACTTGAAACATATAAAGTATATGAAACACATGTGTATTACAACACACTAGTAAATATAAACCAGTAGCCCATAAACTCACTACTGCCTCTTCCCAGTGTATGTTGTATTATCACTTTTGTAGCTTAAAAGTAAATAATTATCTATTATATATTTATTTAGTTTTGCCATTTTTGAGGTATATAAAAAATTACTTTCCTGAGACTTGGTGAGTGTATTGTTTCAAGATTTCCTTCTTATTCTTTCAGATTCCTATAGCTCATTATTTGCCTTATAAGTTTTCATTAGGCAAACAAGCTACTTCATCCACTCACAGGGAAAATTTTTCCTTCTATAACTGACCTAACAGAAATTCATAAACTTTCTGAAAACTGAAATTTTTTGCAGCTTTTTTGTTTTTTGTAACTCAGTTGTGTTAACCGTATTGTTTTATATGTAGTCCAAGATAGTACTTCTTCACTCAGTGCAGCTCAGGCAAGTCAGAAAGTTAGGCACTCATGGTCTAGATGGGCGTTAAATTTGAGATTAAAAAGCTGATACAGAAAGCCCTGGGACAGCACAAGATCACAAAGGGATCTACAGACCAAGGACTGAGCCTCGGAATAACATGTCAGCCTTTGGGAGCTTGAGGGAAAGAGATTAAGTGAAGTATCCAGTGAGGGAGGACAAAAAGAAAGGAATATAGTACCCTGGGAGATAAATATCTTAATGTGATTTCAGTCCAGAAGCAAAGTCTGAAGTGGACTTTGTTTTAGGTAGTTTATTGAGGGATTCTTAATAAGAAATAGAATTGAGAAGGTTGGGGCAAGTGAAAGAAGAAAAGGGGAAAGCCAGTCCAGTAGTGCATTACTGAGCTGGTCATGTCTGTGAACAGTTGGAGCTTGGTCCTGTGGAAATTTCATGAGAAGATGACAGGAAAATGCTTCTCAGTAGGAATCGAGAGAATGTTTATCTACAATGCATCGTCTTCCATGGGTCAGGTGCTGCCCGCGATGTTGACATTTTAGCTTCTGTTCCGGTGTGTGTGGCTAGGTGGCTGAAGAATTCCTCAGGATATCTTGTGCTGCAAAGTGCAAAGCAGAAAGTGAGGCACAGAGAGTCCAGCCAAGAAGAGTTAGGCAGGCACGAGAGATATCCCATACAGTCAGCACTCTTGTGCCGTCTAGTAAGTGCTGGTCCCTATTGATAGCCTACAACTGAGGCCTTCAAACCAACACTCCACAGTAGATTTATAGCAAGAGAGTTAATGGAACAGTATTCATACCATTTCAGTCCTCTACCACCTGTTTTGGATTTTCGTCTAACACTTCAACAGTTTCCTGGTGGAGTGACCCAGAAGGACCACCTTCCCCTAGGGATCAGCAGATTTAGTCGTTTATCGTGTTGATGGTGTGCCTACCACAGCCGTCTGCTTAGAGGTATCACTGGACATTGTTGCAGTATTCAGTTCTCTGGATTTTGGGTGTACTCCCTTCTGTCTCCATTGTGTATCATCACCCATAGATCTTACGGTCCTTATGGTTGACAGGGTAGAAAGCTGGACTGTGAACTGACGCTCTCTTACAAAATAGGGGTCCAAAGGATTAGGCAATTGATACTGCTTCAGAATTCTGCATAGCCTTTTCTGTGTCTCCTGGCAGAAGTCCCTCCTCTCTCTGAGTCTGAATGTCTAATGCACAGGAGCCCACTTTCCCAGTTCTGCTTCTAAATGTTAGCTTATTTAAACAAACTCACAGAGGTACATTGACCATATTTCAGCATCTAGAAGAAAGTGTAAATTCATTTACTGTATTGGAAGATAGTATCTCATCCCTTCAAGGTGTTGCCCAGCACTTTCATACATGGAAATTGTGTGTTAAATCCAGGACTCAAGTCAGAGCGTAAACAGTTAGGGAAAGGTGGCTAGGTTTATTAGTCAAATGGTTCTTTCTGTGTCTGAACTAAGCTACTTTTTTTTTTTAACAGTGGCAATAGCTGCAAAATTGCAATACTGAAGATTTCATTTGACCTAAAATTATTTTAGGACATTTAAGTAGTAAAGCCAAGCCTGGAGAGGATTCTGTAGTTCATTTTTTAGGCCCCTACTGTGAGACTAAGGAGAAATTGCTAATTTTTCTTCATTTGTCATTCAGTGTTTCATAAGCTGTGGTGAGAATTGTGTAGTTTTCTTGGTATATCTTAGAAGTGTCTTGAAGGTGACATCTTCTGGTGGTTTTCTGAGGCGTCATGGGTTTTTTTCTTCTGAATAGGTTGTCCATAAGCAATGGTTAATTCAAGGAAATAAATCTACATGTATATGTAATGTATGTATTATAAAACATACTTGTGGATTTTATTTTTAAGTTTAGCTGTAGTCGCTTGCTTAAAAGTATAAAAATATTTTAGACTTTCTTCCTTTCTTTCTTTCTTTAAACAGGTAGAAGGACACAGAATCACCAGCACTGGCTGAAGGTAAATATGTCTTTGGGGGAAATGATTGTTCAGCTTTTAAATGAGAAGTATGATTTAAATAAAGGCCTACATTGGTTAAGTGTAAATTATGGAAAATATTCTATATATTGAACTACTAAAATACCTTTAGGGAATATTCTATTGTTAGTTTCTAGCCGAGAATAGAAAGTAGTGGGGAAAATATAAATTAATTTGAACTTTTGTTTTCACAGCTCTTTTTCAGTAGGAGAGGTATGTGCTTTTCTTCGAATTCCTTTGGAAGTCATTTTAGCTATCTATCACCAGTATAGTTCAGCAGTAAAGGTGTAAGCCATGATTTTAGTAATGTAAAATAAAAAATTCTTGTGTGTGCTTAGATATTGTGTGTATATATATATATATATATATATATATATATATATTTCAGTCCTCATTAGAAAATAAAAAAGGAACTTTTTAATATAGTAGCTTAAATAAAATTTTATCTTTTTAAAAAAAATCTTTGAAGTAAAAAATACTTAAATATAGTTACCATTAAAAGGTCCTGGGTCCTGAGCACTTAAACATTTGTAATTCTAAATTTTTTAAAGTTATTTTTTTCTCAAAACAATGTTTTATTTGAATATGTTTGTGATACAGAATCATGTGCATAATGAAGACATGCACCTTGGAGAATTGGTGTATCTATCTCTTTTTGATCTTTATCCCCATTTCTTTCCCTGACTTCATTGCTCTCTTCCTCCATGCTCAGATTCTCTTCCCGTCTCCAAGAAGTTGCATTTCCCTGTTTTCTGTCTTCTCTCTTGATTATTGCTGTTTTATTTACTTATATTTCAGATTTCTCTAAGTGAAAGCATGCGATATTTAACCTTTTGCATCTGGTTTACTTTGCTAAGCATTATGGTCTCAAAGTGCGCCCATTTTCTTATGAATGGTTTTACATATGTCTTTCTTCAATTCTTGATTCATTCATCTGTTAATGGATGTAAAGACTATTCCTAGAATTTAGCTATTATGAGTCATGCTGTATAAATGTGGGTGTGGATGTATCTCCGTACTATATCTTTAGCTCTTTCAGAGAGATACCCAGGAGAGGTATAGCTGGGTCAAATGGGCTTTCTATTTTCAGGTTTCTAAGGAACCAACCTCCAGACTGATTTCCATAGTGGTTGTAGTAATAAATAGTTCTGCCGGCAGTGTAGAAGAGTTCCTTTCCCCTTCACATTCTTTTTAACATTTGTTGTTTTTGACTGCTTAGTGATAGCTGTTCTTACTGGAGTAGGATGGAATCTCGTGGTTTTGGCTTGTGTTGTCTAATGACCAAAGATGTTGAACATTTTCCTTTGAGAAGTGTCTGTCATTTCAGTTGCTTTGTTTTGGTCAGATCTTTTATTGAGGGATTATTATTATTATTTTTTTTTAGTTCTTTGTATTGGGCTGACAGAAAAGTCATATAATCTGGTTATGTTTTTCAAAGGTCACTTATTTATACAAAGAACAAAGATCAATCAGTGATATATTGTCCATTTTGTTTGTAATCTATTGCCATCTTTCAGTAAGCTTCATAATTCCTCATTCTCAGAAGGAACTATCTTTATTTTTGAAAAACTAATCAAGGTACTGATTTATAGGCTCATCTGATTTGAATTTATACTATACAAAGAGGTTTGAAGAGAGCAAAACAAGTGAGTGTGACAGCCTGAGGTCAGGCAAGTATGGTGGGTATGGCAGTCCATCCCATCCAAGCTCCGGTAATTTTTTTGATGGGTGGATCAGACTTGTGTGTGATCTAATGTGGTCACGATGGAACACAACTGCTTGATGATTGACAAGCTGCAAATGTTTCTGGATGATAGATTCATTCATACTGTCTAATTACCAACAGTACTCACTCAGTTTGGTTGATTGGATGCTTGTTAGGAGCTCAAAAACCACATCACCTAAAATCCCACCACATTGACCACATTGAAAGTATACTGTTACTCTGATGAGTGTCTGTTTTCAGTGACGTTTGAAGCAAATTATCACATTGAACCAAGACCCTGTGCATACCACATTGTTGTAAACAGTCTACTTCTCATCAGTAGTTACCAGTTGCTTTTAAAAAGGATCATTTTCCTCACATTTAATGAGCATATCACAGATGTTTATATGTGTTGTCAAATGAACTTCTTTGAGTTCATGAGAAAACCAAATGCTAAGCTCACTTACATATCCCAGCTTCTTCAGGTGGTTCTGAACACTTGAATGATGGGTATTCAATGTTTCTCCTACTTATCGTATTGTGTAACATGGGTTTGACTTGACCAGTGCCTTTATTTTGTCATCATTAATCTCAATAGGCCTGCCTGACTGAGGAGTGTTGTTGAGATGAGAAAGACCAGCATTGGATTTTGTGAATCATTGGCACCAACATTCTCATAGAGTATTGTCACTGTAAACTGTATGCAACATTTCACAAGCTTGATGTATGTTCTTCCCTTAATGGAAGTAAAACAAGAAAATAGGGCGAAGATGCTGTCTGGTCTTCCATCTTTAATGTGTTGTAAAATGTCCAGAACTCAAACAACAGATCATTCAGTTAAAAAAAAAGAACTGTCAGCTATCAAATGACATAACATTAACATAGGTGTGACTGACTTCGATACTTCCAAAAATGAACTAGCGCTGTCCATTGCAAAAATGCATCGTGACTTTTCCGACAACCTGATTAGTTCTGGATGTTAGTCGTCTGTCTGAAGAGTAGCTTGAAAAATTCTTGCTCTATGAGTTGTCTCTTCACTGCTGATCATTTCTTTGGCTAGCAAAACCTTTTTAGTTTGTTGTGTTAAATCCTGGTGTGATTTCTTGTGGAATTAAGAGTTTTGTTCATGAAGTCTTATCATGTTTACTATATTTTTTGTACATAGCCTGATACCCCCATATTATAGGATAGCTATCCAAAATACCTGAAATAATTTTCATTTTAAAATAAAAAGTCTTAAGTGTATCCACTAGATATCAGCATAGGAGAGGTACAGCATGACATATAGAATCTTACCCAGAAGCATTGTGAGATTTAGTTTAACAAGTAAACTAAATTTTGTAAAGCTATCTGTTTGTGATAGGATGACTAGCTTGGTCTCTTAATTTTCATTGCATTGTTTGTCCATATTACATCTCTTTAAGTCAAGTAACTTCTTAGTTGCATTAAATTTACTAGACTATAAGTAAAATACATTGATTTAATGTCTTCTAGGAATTCATGGTGAGATTTTAGTGCTACTACCCATAGTGCTACGGTTGGGCACTTAGCTGAGTCCTTCTGTTCTGTTTCTTCCATTGTATTTTTACAGAGGGAGGAGAATTAAAGGATTACTTTCTAATAGCTACACTAGTACCTGGTAATGATAACTTAGATGATGTTGGTAAAGTTGCTTTTAAGGATTTCTCTGGTATTAGTCATATTCTAACCAGGAAAGCAGAATCACCTAAGCATTTTAAAACAGAGGATTTGATATTTTAATTTATTTATAAAATATTGAAAGTCTGAGCCAAAGAGGATGCTAAGGGAACGATTACTTCCAGAGTTGGGCGGGCAAGAAGAAAGGGATAGGTTAGGGAGCATATAGGAGCTTGACAGAGGAAGCCGCAGTCCTGGGGCCTTGGATCCTGAAAGGGGTCAGGCACTTCTTGGCTGCTGGGAGTTCCACTAGCAGCTGGAGCCTAGAGCCCTAACTGTCTTGCTGTGGAAAGAGTTAACTACAGGATTTGAAAAACAGAGATAGGTATTCTTTTCTGTTTGCCAGTTTCCTTTTAGTGACACCTTCTGATAGTGCAGCTTTGTATAATCATTTCAGTAAGTAGACTTGATGCAGTGTTTGAAGATACGATGCCTGTTTTCTGAAGCAGATTTATGAAAGGAGATTGTTGACATATTTGAATTTGTGAAAAGTTTTTGCTAGTTTGACTTGTACTCAATGCTTTCTGAAGCCACCAAGGAAATGTTCGTCCTTCAGCTGTAAGCCCAGAAATGTGGTAATGGAGTGATGTAACTGGCTTTCAGGAGAGGAAAACCATGATGAATTTCTGCTTGCCTTTTCAGTTTTAATGGCTCAGTATTTTTTGTGGGCTAGGTTGATCAGAAGAATCTTTCAGCATTGTTATACATTCTTACAGTTGTACTTTAAACAACACATCAGTTTGGTTACATTTTGAGCATTTTAGTGTAAGAGCTCAGTGAAGTGCTTGTCATGGAGAGATTTGTGGAAAGAGCACTATATGGCAGGGAAAAGCAGACACAAAGGAAATCTTACTGTGTTAGGGAAGCTTCTGGCAGGTCATTGGTTAGATTGAAATGACTGCTGTGGGAAGTGATAGGAGTTGAGGTCAAAGTACGCCTGGGACAAAATCGTACGGAGTTTTGTAGAAACTGCTTCCTGTGTGCATTTTATTCTGAGTATGATGGGAAGCCGTTGCATTGTTTTGAGCAGAGAAAGGATGTAATCTGATTTATATTTTTTAAAAAATTGCTTTGCTTTTTATAATAAGAGATTGTACGAAGAGTCAAGGATAGAAGTAGGGAGACTAGTGAGGGCCCTTGAAATAACTGTGGTAAGAAATGATTGTAATAGAGACCAGGATGGTGAAATGGTGGAATACATGAGATGGGGAATATATTATGCTTATAACAAGGAGGAAGGAGTGTCAGTCATCCTGACAGGTGGTAAAATGAAGACTTGAGATTTGACCCCTGGGATTGGCAATATGGAAGTTACCTGATGACCTTTCTACAACAGTTTTAATGGTGTGGGGTTGGGGCAGTAGCCATATTGGAGTAAGTTTGACAGAGTGGGAGAAGAGAAAGGAAAGATGAAGCATGCAGGAGACTTTTAAGTTATTTGGCTGCAGAGAGAAGCCAGGAAGAGGGTAGGAATTCTTGAGGGAATAGACTCAAGATATGCTTGTTTTGTCTTAAGGTGGGATAAATGCACATATAAATGGCCAAGAGAAGGGTGTTCAGAATGGAAAAGTCATCCAGTAGGGTGGATGTGTTACACTAAAAGTCAAATGAAAATGTTTCAGGAAGAAGGTGTTAATAAACTGGGTCAAAAGCTGCTGAGTTTACTAAGTTGGAGTGTGAGAACTGCCCTGTAATTTTAGTTAGGTACAGATTTCATTGACCTTGATAGGGAGAGCTTAATTGAGGTAGTGGGTATGAAAGGTAGATGAGAATGATTTAGAAGAATGTGAGTTGAAAAGGTGGATAGCTGTAACTACAGATTCCTTATTTGACAAGTTTCCCTTTAAAAAGAGCAGTAAAAATGCTGTGGTCGTAGAGGAGACCTGAAGTCCTTGGGCACATGAAAAAGCAAGGCGGAGAACAGTGCCCAGAGGAAGGATCTTCTTAGAGCATGTGGATACAGATCAAGAAAGGGTGGTGGGAAAAAACAATAGCATGGTTCCATACTGTGCACGTGAAAAAATGTCGTGAGGTTTTTCTGTTCTTGGAAGGATGGGTGTTGTGAACTTGAGGAGATGTTTTAAAATGTGTAGTAAGTCTTGGGGTAAGATTGCCTGGCAAATCTAAGGATACAATTTATGATTGTGCTTAGCTGTTAAAAGCAGTGACTCTCAACCAGAGGTGTTTGGCCCTCGAGAGGACATCTGGCCAGTCTGGTTGGTTATCGCTTGTAGGGGACAAGGGAGATACAAGGGACTAAGAGGGTGGAGACTGGAGAACTGCCATCCATCCTGCCATACCCATGATAGTCCCCCATAACAAATCGTATAGCTCAAATATTAATAATGCTAAGGTAATGCTCATCAGTGTGTTCATTTGCTTTCCTTCTTCCCTGCCTTCTCACACCCCATACACAAATACTTATAAACTGTATAGGAGGAAAGCTGACATTGAAGAAGCATAATTCATACAGTGATGCATATGCTCACAGTTGGGCGCTGAAGTAGAACGTAATAGGGTAGTGGGTGCAGCACTTCTGGGAGGTTGGTGGACAAAAAACCTTACCGTGGAGGCTACCTTTGAGATGCGTCCTGAAAGATGAAAGGAGGTGAGCCCTGGGCAGATGTCTGGGCCTAGTTCTCGGCAGAAGGGACAGCACTGCAAAGCCCTGAGGTGGAAAAGGTAAATGGAATAATATTTCCGAGGAAGTTCCTAGAAAGGTAGAAGAAATAACTGGTAGTACGGTAACAATACCTACCATTGTGTTTCTTTTGAGTTCTCTTACTCTACAAGGAACTTTTTTTGAAAAAATGTTTTCATGGGAAAATTGTCTCATATGTGTATTAAGTACCTTTTTGTTAGCTTAAGGATGTACTCCACAGCCTACCAGCCAGGAAGAATGTGTTCCTTCACAGATAAGTTCTTTTCGTGGAAAAATAGGTCTAACCTAAGAGCATGTGTTCACAAAATTCCACTAGAAATACTGTAGACTCTTTAAGTAAGGTCGTTTTTTCCATGCATTAAATTTGTGTTACATTTTCTGTTATTCAGTAAATATTTGGAATAGTTTAAATCAAAGAGTTATAATAAAAATATTTCAAAGAGAATTCTTTTTTCCCTCCTAAATTCAGATAGTAAAACTTACTGCTTATTATTCTTACTGATGATGTTTATTACTTAATTTGAAATAGTGCCTCTCAAATATATCAGTCGTATTTTGGATTAAGTTTTATATAAATTAAAACATATCTTTCAGGTCAGACTTATTAATTTATCTGAAACTTAAGAATTTTATCAGTCAGAGCTCTTTTAGATGCACGAGACAGAAACCCACCTGGACAGATAAAAGGGATATTGGCTAAAAGAAACTATCCTAACAATCAGAGAAAAATCAAGCTGCATTCTGAACTGAGGGAAGTAGCAGCTGGAACTTGAGAATGGAGAGAATCAAGCATTAATGACTGGAAGACACTAAGTGACTCTCCATTGCACATTGGCTCCATTATTTTATTGACAGACTGGTGTCTGCTTAGGCAGGAAGTAAGTTGCCACACAATCTCATTCTTAGAGGTTCTGCTGGGCATGGGCCTGTAGTTTGTGGAAACGGACTACAAATGAATTGCCAGCCACAGCAGTAAATGTTGTGCTTGTATTGACTCCTTTAATTATTTTAGTAACTTGCTTCGGAGGGTATTTAGCACATGCTTGTCAGATGAGAAAACTCAAGTGTAGAAGAATTAAGAAACAATTGAAGTCACAAACATTGGTAGTGTCATAGCTAGGTTTGGAGCCCAGGTACTCTGGTAGTCATTGAAACTGAAAGCCATTATATCAGATTGACAAATCGGTTCCACTGAAGGGATGGAGGGGTCCTTTGTTTTTGACCATATAAGTTATGGCAAGATAGAAGTATGGTTTACATTTTTTTATCTTTTATAAAAGATAAGAGTTGTCGGTGTGCAATAGAAATATTTTTGGGATCTTCACAAATGTCTGTGACTTGTGGTTCAGAAAGGCACGTAGTGTGGCTTCCTATGTAACATTCTGTGTGCTACGTGGTAGTGGGAATTTCCGCACTGGTCAGCAATTGTGCTGAGCTGCAGGGGGGATTTTTCCCCCAGAGGTATTTGGTGAAGACATTTTTGGTGGCTGCAGTTTGTGTGGGAGGTTGATACTGATGTCTACTGGATTCAGTCTCAGGATGCTGCTAAATATTCTATGATAGGAGGCAGACTGCTACAACAACAACAACAAAATTATCTAGTCCAAAATGTTAAATAGTGCCAAAGGTAACGAACATTATGCCACATAAAGTGAACCAAGTTTCTCTATATGGGATGAAAGGTTTAGAAATGCTAAGTTATCAAGAACTTTGGAGAATGAGTAAGTCAAGACCAACTATGATGCAGTGGTGAAACGTGTAGGACCACATTAGGCCAGGTGCTTAGACGTAACTAAGTAATGCAAGTTTGCAGAAGCAGGTGTATGAAAATGGGCAGACAGATCTGGTGAGTTTTAACATTTTCCCTGAGAGTGGCATGTGTGCACACAGGTAATGTAAAGACAATGTAAAGAAATCTCATGTTTTTGCCTCCCATCTGTACCTGATGATGAACTTCTGCTCATGGAGCAACTTTTAGAGCAGTATTTTTAACACGGTGGACTATAGATGGGGCTTACATGGAGTTCTGATTTCAAATATTGCCTGAGTACTGGGATTACAGGCATTAGCCACCATGCTTAGCAAGTATGACGATGGGGAATAGAACTCAGGGCCTCACACGTGTTTGGCAGATGCTTTAAACACTGCACTGTACCCTCTTTAACATTTTATAAGAAGTGTGTGTTCCGTTCATCTGGCTCTGACTTCTAAAAAGTAAATGTTACTTGTGTGTATAATTTGTTTTCCTGGCTGGAAAGCTGAAAGGTGGGAACACAAGCCCTTGTTGGGGACAGGTGAGGAAAGGGCTGGACAGCTCAGGTGATGGCCAGGGCCAACTCTTTGCAGATTTCTTGTAATGGAGGTGTGTGATTTTTGCTTTTATGTTTTATTTCATTTTCATTTGCTGGCAGCTCCATCTTTGGAGAAAAAGTGCTGTAATTGGAGAACAGAAGCTTATGGGCAGCTCTCCTACTGCAGTTTGCCTTCTCTCTTGTCACTTCAACTCCCGGGTCTGAATCTGGTTTCTTGAGTGTTCCCAACACCACCTCCTACCTTCATCCTCACAGCGTTGTGGCAGATTCTTCCAAAATTTGTTCCAGTGCCTTGTTTTTCCTTTTCCCTCTGTAAACTTAGTAAGTTGAGGTAATTGCTAGTTCCCTGTGTCCTCATTTGCTGTGTTAAGTTGTATACCATGATCAGTTGTATAGTTGAATATTCAGAATTACATGCCGTGTGTCAATTGTGTTAATATATAGCTAAATATTCGATATAAGAGTTAAATAATAAAAACCTGATTGATCTTAAATGGAAAAAGTAAGGAATATTGGGGTTTATGAGGTAATTTTTAAAATGGGTCATTAATTTATAAGTAACTTTTTTAGTCTAATGGTTAAATGTCTTTTGAACAGTATTTTCTTTGTATTCCCAATAGGATTTGATTCACCAAGAAGGAAAATATTCCTACTAATTTAAAAATGATGGTCTTGATATTTACTTAATTGGAAAATCTAGTTTTGCTGTTAATAAAAATTGAAATATATACTTCAAGAATATTAAGGAACAGGTTTAACATAAATGATGTAAATATTGCAACTTTTATGTAAAAATATGCTTTTTTCAAATCTTGCATTATGTAATTTTTTGACGTGAAAAAGAGGGACAGGAGCTATAAATACAGCCAAATGTGCTTTTGTTGTTCCAAATTTTCAATGCCAGAAGCATATAAACCTGCACCTGTTGATAATTATGAACAAGCCAGCCTTTGCCAAATCCCAGGCCTCTGCATAAAATTTTTTACTGGAACTAAATGATGTTGCCATTTTTATTTTTAGGTTTGCTGGCATGGGTAATCTCATTAAGGTGCTAACCAGGGACATAGACCACAATGCAGCACATTTTTTCTTGGACTTTGAAAGTAAGTCTCTTTAGCCCTTCACAGCTGGTGCCTAATGGTAAAGATGAAAGAGTAATGATATTCACACCACAGTGAAGGCCAGCCAGAATAATTGTTAACTAAATACGGGGTTCAAATAAAGTTTGCATGATTTTTTTCTTAATTGTAGGCAAGCATCACCATCATATGTATAATTCTTTAGTTTTTCATTTGCTAAAATCATGTTGAGTCTGTAGCTAGTGCTGTCCTTTCTCATTAGTCCATGAAGCAAGTAGCCTTATGATGAACATTCTAATAGTATGCTTTAGTGACTATGCCAAAAAATCTGTTTGCTTCTCATCTTTTAATAATTTTCTTTTTTAAAAAAAATCGTGCTGCATATCTGAAATCAATACCTTAAATAACCACCACAAGTTAATGATCCAAATTTAGTTAAAGATGTATGCTTAATTGGTTGGCATACAGGAAGCAAGTTTTATTTTCTGCTACATTAAGATGAAATGCAAAGGTGAGCTTTGGCTAAATCTCTATTTGGATTTGAAATAAATGAATGTTTCAATGCTATACTAACAAAATTACATGTGAATAATTCTTGATCAGAAATTTCTTTTTCAGAATACTAGCACTATTGGAATACTTAAAGAATTTTTCATTATAAGGCCATTAGTGAAACTTGTCTTGGGAGAATTTGGAGAAGAATTTAGAGCAACACTTGTGCCATTGTACAGGAAAAAAATCACATTTCACCTCTAGGTCCTACATAGCAACACCTTGAGAACCCTGTTTGCTGTCTGCCAGAGCACAGTCTGGGTAACCTGAAGGACGAATTCATGGCCTAATAAACATTTTCCCTGTTACTATTTTTTTAAGTAAATTTCAGATGTTCTTTTTTATAAAGGGATATTTTCTCTTTTCTCATTCTTGTCTTGACAGGTACCTTAACATGGGGAATCTTCTTAAAGTTTTGACATGCACAGACCTTGAGCAGGGGCCAAATTTTTTCCTTGATTTTGAAAGTGAGAAGATGATTTTATATCTATTTCTCTTTGCCTGCGGTAGACTGCGTTTGTCTTGCACTAAATGAATGTTTCCACTTCGCCATCCTTTTAACTGCTTTGCATGACTGAGCTATGAATTGTTTGAGTAAAATTTCTGGTGCCTTCTAGAACTGGAAGTGATATTTTGTAAATGAAATGGTGATGATAAAATGTATTTGAATTTATAAGAGATTTCATATCTCTTAGTTGGAGATTATTGTATAATTTGATAGCTACTTTAATGAAAAATTCTTACGAAAAATTTGGTGGAGAGGAAAAATACTACCTCAATATTTGTTAATAGTGTTTGGGGGAAATATAATACAATTGAGAAAAATTGACTAGGATTCGATTACTCTATACATATATTAAAGTATTTTATATACAATCTGTTCATGAAGGCCATTCAGAGCTCAGTAATTTGGCATAATATTAAAAGGTAAGTGTGAACCTAAATTATTTAATCTTTGCAGATAATTTAAAAGTTAATTTAATTTTATGTATTTATTATAGGAATTTATTTTTTCTTACTCTAAGTAAAAAGAAAAATAATTGGTTCACAGACCTTTAAGTAATTTGCCTTCTGTTTGTTTTATGTTGCATGACCTATTGTAATATGGTCTGAGAGTGGCAGGTAAGTGTCATTGACCTCGGTGCATGCTGTGGTGCTTTTGCTTTTTTGGCTGTCGTATTGCTTTTTAGCTTGTTGGGTTGTCAAATTGAAAAAAAATGATATTAAATTGATGTTTTAGTGTGAATGTTGCTGTTTTAACTGATCATAAGAAAATTGTTAGGAAAGGGTGAAGAGATAGCTTTTAGTTTTTAAATCATGTGATCTCCCTTCCATTTTTATCTGAGTTTAAAATACTTGAACAAATTTTTAAAGACTTAAAATTTAAATCTTTTTCTGATTTTAGAAATAAAAAAAAAAATGTCTTCTAAAAATAAGCCCCAGCAGAGTCATTGTCTTTTCCATTAACTTCAGTTCAGTTTTCATGATTTTTATACAGTTTATTCTGTTTTATAAATCATATATTTTCGTTAAGCCAGCACATTTTGTATGAACACATTTATATACCCTATCTCCATTTTACAAAATACTTTGTGGTCTCTGATATTTTTCTGCTTTGATGGCATTCTTATAAATGAGCTGTTACTGTTTGAGAACTGTGTGTGGGCTAGTAAAGAATAATAATATCAGGACCCTATTAAATTGTTGGGTTTTTTGTAGGGAAAAATGTGATTAAGTGAGTATTGGTTTTCTTGACCCTTCTCAACAATTTAACAGTGCTGTTTTAAGTGCATGTTTAGCATGAATTTTAATCAGCTTGGGGATGTTGAGCAGATTGCTGACTTGGAGATTATTCTTTCAGATGAGGCAACTTAAATTAAAGCTGTATTTTAGTTTATTTGCATCTGTTTCAAACTTGATTTTGTATATTTTTCTGTTTCTCTGTCTCCTTTTTCTCTTTGTCCCAAATTCTTTATATTTGCAGAATCTTGGCTTTAATGCAGTCAAGATCTTGTTCAAGACTTGGCACTTGATCTTTTTATAAACCCAGCATTATTCTGTGGTCAAGTGGAAAGCGTGGTCTTAAATGTAGTGTTTTCTTTAAAAGATTATTTGTTATTAGCTTTCCAGTCTTTGGGGGGTGTGGATCATTATCCTTAAAACTCAATCTGGTGTCAGGAGGTTAAAATTCCTGACAGGAATAACAACGAGTAAGAGGTAAATAACAACCAGGCAAATGTAAATTTAAAAGTGATACTTATTGCCTTTTTCAGCCAATGTAGAACTTCTGGTTTGATACTTATTAGTGTACTGAAATGAAATTTTGTTTCATAGTTTACTTATTGTTACTTCTTAGTTGTTAAATATGTTTTCTTTTGATGTTATCATTGATATTTTCTACTTTTTCTCTCATCCATTTGCACATTCATCTTTTTGAAAATACGTATATGTGAAACCTTACTTTGTTAGGTGAATATAGGGACCTTAGTCCATCAGATAGATAATCTCTTTTTAAAGAGTTTTATACCAGACTCAGAATTGGCGAGACAGTTGATTTGTCAGCTCCTGAATATTACATAAAGTCACATTGTATTCATTGAACATAGTAATGAATGCCACATGATTTATTTCCAGATTCCTTCAATATCCAAGTTACCAGAGTAGTTACATTCTTATCATTCTAATTGGTTGGATCTAGCCCAGTGTGTCTCTGTATTGGGCAATAAAAAAGTAATTCCATGCAGATACACCTGGCTTTTAGCGTCAGATTGTATACATACTAAGTATACCATTGCATTTAAAACTTAATGGAATCTTTTATGAAATAAAGACTGTCTTTAAAGTAAGTCATTACTCCCTTAACCTACCCCGTCCCCGTATTGTTTTCACTTCAGTTCATTGTACATTTATAGCTTGCTTTCTACCAGCCTGCTTTCAGGAAGCCCTTAACATAGTAGGATAGATGGAAATGCAAATTTGTATTTACATAATTTATATTCAATCAGACAATATTAACTAACAATGAGTAGATTGGCCATCATCTCGGGAGACTTCTCTTACGGCGATGTTGAGGGGTACAACGTTTCAAGCTAATTTCGTGGTGAGCATTGGAAAGCATATTTAATGACCAAATAAGAAGTACTTTCCTAAGGCGTGAACTGCCATTCTGTGTTTTGTGAAACTTGATGTTCTTTAGGTGGACAGGTTCCCCCCCTAAAATAAATTACACCTATAGGATAGGTTTTATTTTGATTTTAGTTGATAATGGTTCAGCAAAGATATAAGCCCAGAATTGTTTCATAAAATTTGACAGCTATTTTGCTAATGACAGCATTTAGGAAATGTTGAATGGGGGATCTTTGTAACTTGATAGCCTCTCTTTCTTAGCTTCTGGACTGTCTTAAAATTTTATAACAACATTGTTAAAGTGACAGATCCTTAAAAGCCCTCAGTTCGAGTAACTACTGTGTCTTGGAACTCACAAATTCTGTTTCATGGGAGAAGAGGGACTTGTTTTTTGTGTCCCTCACAGTCTTAGCATAATGCTTTGTAGAGGACATAAAAGTTTAGAATTTGTTACATAAACTTGATTGTGTTCAGATAGATCAGAATGGGAGAGTAAGTAGAAATGATTATATATAAAGAAGAAATAAGCCTACTTTTTCGGATTCTTTATTAACAGGGCCTTCTACCAGTAGGTCTTTCTGTTGTTGCTTGTTTCCCACCATCATCTAAAATATTCTTCAGTCTCCTTTTTTCATTTTATCTCTTGCACACTTTTGATAACTTTTACCTTGTACTTGGAGATATCTGACGGCTTTTAATTTTTTTAAATGAAACTATGTAGGATTTTGTTCGGAGATCAAAATGCATAATAGCGTTCTTCATGTCGGAGGCTTATGTATGTGCCTTTTCATTCATTCAAAAAACATTATTATAGAAAATCCAGTAGGAACTTCCTTCAGTACTCGACCAGGGTATGTGATAGGCATTTTGGTCCCTGCCTTTATGAAACTTATGAGGATAGATTATACATACTGAATGAGAGAATGAGTGTAAGATTAAAACTGAAAGACCTAACTATAATTTTCATGTTAACTTTTTATTTTTTTCATAGCTAGTTTCTTATTTTTTATTTACTATCTTGATTTTTGGCGATTATTTTCAGAATTCTTCTCTACTCTGTAGGAAATTAATGTTAAATTATTTAAAATATGTAATTTTATTTCTCCAAACCATAAGAGAAATTAAAATATACCTTAATTTCACATGAACAGCTAAGTAATTTAAATAAGAACTGAGCTAAGTAATCAGTATGTCTGCTGTCAGTCATAGGTAACATTTTGCAATCAAATGAGTGTCCTTTAGTTAGCAGGCAGAGTGCTATGTTTTTCTTGAAATAGTAAAGCCCTTTTTCTGCTATGAAAAATCAAAGTGACAAGTCTTGGTTGCATTATATACCATTGTTAAAAATGCCTTATTTTAAACAGCCATTTTTCTTTCACTGGGATTTTGCCCTTTTGCATGACTTGCTTTCAGTAAAGTAGTGCTTATTTGTCTGCTCTTCTGTTTGTCTCCATTTCTACAGCAGTCTTCAGCAGCTTTCAAAATTATAATTGTGACTTTTCTGTGACAGTCTAAAAAATGTTTAATTGGTGTGGTGCTGGGTGTTTTTCCCACCCTTAGGGGAAACTTAAATCTTCTCCTTTATTTTTAAACTTCTTGGTACTTATTAAACCTTTACTAGTTATTAACTACTTACAAGGTCTATTTACGTCTACTTGATAATGTTCTGTTTGTGTGTAAGTCTCAGTGTCACATTTTATGTTCCAGTTAGTCACCATACCAAAAATACTTAGTTCAGTATCTTCATAGTTTATAGATGCCTTAGATATATAACAGATAAAATATTATCCTTTGTCATGAATTCTCACTTCATGAATTCAAACTATATTATATGTCTGCTATTGATGTTTTGTCTGTAGTTCCACAATTCCATATGAAAAAGTATAAAACTCATTTTTGCATGTAGAAAGTATTTTTTCTCTGCTGCATCTTGGTGTAAGTATAAAAGCTAACGGGTGTGCTTATTTTTATGTGTGTGTCTAAGTATACTTTTGGAAAATGTAGTCTGGCTAAAATGTGAAAAGTGTCACTGCTAACATAACAAATCTTGACTTAAAAAATGCAGCCATGTAGCTGCAGTATCCGTATTTTCTTCTATTAATGCCTTTGTAGTTCTCATTGGTTTTCCAGTTGGCTCCTCGTATTTCATCATAGTTATTTTTTAATCATAAGTCATTTTTGAAAACAAATTTGCAAAATAAAGATAGGTAAACAAATTTTTAGAGTTGGCTTTGCACATGAGCGCTCTTTTATTGTTGCTATAGTAATATTTTACGTACATTGCCTTTTAAATTTGATATTGTAATTGCTTATATTTCAAAGCTGTGTTGTGCATTTTTGACTAATTGGCAAGTTCAGTTTGATAGAAATTGAGTTATGGCTTGCCTCAAGTGCAAAACAGTATAGTAGGACATTTTTAACTCCTTGCTTCATATATGAAGTGTTTCCTTTAAATTTTCTAAGGAAAAGAGCAAATAGATAATATTGTGTTTGTGGAAAGGTAGAATAGATACAGAAAATCTGAGAACAAGTTTTATATGACTGGTAGGCCACAACGTTTATTAGAAATGTTTTTAATTCATTGTATATTGATAAATCTGGACTGCCTCCATTCTTCCTCTAAGAGAAAATTTTAACATGGAGGAATCCTGTTAATACAGTTCTTATCTGAAAAATTACAGTAATCATAATGTTTTTTATTTTAGCTATTTTATGCCTTGTGTCGAATGTGGTCTGGTTGGAAGACAGAAAAAACTTTGCTGTAGAGGCTTCCTCTTTTTTTTCCTAAAAAAGTAAAAACTGTAGTAAAAGCATTTTTCCTTAGAGAAACAAATGGTCAAGTTATAGTGAAAACAGGATTTCTGTTAAGTCTAGCAGACAGAAATCCATATTTTATCATCCTTTGCATATGCTTTATGGCTAACACCATAGGTGGTGAAAATGGCCGTATGTTTGTGTCTCTGATTGTGTTTTTTTATAACTAATTCTTCCTTCATTTTTTTTCTCAATATCAAGTGTGTAGGAACTTAGTTTTTGCTTTAGTTTTTCAAAATATCTGTAATGGTCTTGTAGTATAAAGTATGTCAGTCATCATCAGCTCAGGAATTCTGGAGCAGTTTTATAATCAACCTGAACTCCACACAGGGATCTTGACCTTGAGGTCATCAGCAGAGTTCAATGATACTGTCTTGATTTAGTCTTAAATGTAAGTTCTTCCTTTTGATCTATATGATTATATTTGTCAAGATAACATAAAATGGTCCCTAAAAAAAGGGAAGCATCTGAAAGATGTTTTTTTTTTAAGCTTTTGCTTTTTTTTTTTTCTGTCTAAACTGAGTTGTTAAAAGAGCACTATACGACTATAGGGTAATGTTAGTCTTAAACTGTAGATGAGCAAGATACTCATTTCTGTTTCATTAAAATACTGGCACATTTATAGACAGTATTGATAGGATGAATGTAGTACAAAAAGTGATTTTTATGTGTATCAAAATTTAAGATTTTAATGATGATTCTTGGACTGGTTGTATCATACCAAGGCATATTTTGTGACTTTATGTGTTAAATAATAAGAGGTGGTGTTCCCATGCTTCTCTAATGTTTTATAAACTTGAGGCTAGATTTTCAAATGTAGAATTGTGGAAAGATGATTTCTAAGTACAAAGCTAATATTGAATAAAATGTAACTTATCTGTGGAAATTTGGTCATTAATTACTTAGAGTTATACATATATTTTAAAAATTTATGTCGCTGTAAATTTTCTTGTGCTTTCCTGCTATTTAGATGCCCAGCCTACAGAATCTGAGAAGGAAATTTATAATCAGGTGAATGTAGTGTTAAAAGATGCAGAAGGCATCTTGGAGGATTTGCAGTCCTATCGAGGAGCTGGCCATGAGATACGAGAGGTAAAGCTCATTTTGTACTTTATGGAAAACTAAAGTTACTGTGTCTTTTCTTCTTCCCTCTCTTTTTCTATTTTTTAAAGTTATTTTTAAGGAAGAGACTTACTTTGTAGGCCAGGCTGATCCTGAACTCACAGTGGCTAGCCTTGGACGCATGGCAGTCCTCCTGTCTCAGCCTCCCAAGTCCTGGGGGATTACAGCGTATACCCCATGCCTGGCTTTATGTGATGCTGGGGAATCAAATTCAGGGCCTTGTGTTTGGTAGGCAAGCACTTTAACCTCTGTGCCATTCCTCCAGCCCTCACATCTCTGTTTTTTAGAGTTTAGAATTCTCCATTCCCCTCCCTCTACTCCCTCCCTCCTTCCTTCTTTTCTTCCTTCCTTCCTTCCTTCCATTTTTTTTTTTTTTTTTTTTTGAGACAAAGTCTTGCTTTGTAGCCCAAGCTGGTCCTGAATTCACTATGTAGCCCAGGCTGGCCTTGGGCTCACAGGAATCCTCTTGCCTCAGCGTCTTGAGTGCTGGGATTACAGGCATGTGTCACCATACCTGGCTTATGTGGTTCTGGGAAATCAACTGATGGCCTTGTGTTTGCTAGGCAGGCACTTTAACTGCTGTGCCATTCCTCCAGCTCATCATTCTCCATCTCAAGCCAAGTATGTTTGAAGCAAGATCAGTTGGCATTATTTCAAAGTGGTTTCAGTGATACGAGAGTATAAGGAAAACCGTGTTCAAAATTTGTGTGTGTTAACGTCAGTTTATTTTGATTGGCTGCTCTCAAATTTGAGACTTAGGTTTTCTGCAGGGTAACTTTTATGTGTTTTTTGGTGAAAGGAGGGGGAGAAGAGTATGACTTTCCGTGCCTAAGATCTGTACTTGTGTTTTTCTAGATCTGAGCTGTCTAGAAAGTTGAAATCACTCAGGCAACAGTTGGTCTCTGATTTAACCTCCCTCCTCTCTAGTGACTTTACCCAGAGGAAGAGTGTGGCTTGCTTTCCCTCACGTTTCCCTGCCTGACCCTTGAACTTACTCACGTTTATCACCTGTTTCTTTTCTATTTCTTGTATTTTTTCAGGAAACACCGAGTACCTAGTTCTTTCCTAGACTTCTGCTTCATTTTTGCTCTCCCTCGTGTTCTGGAAAATGACTCTTAAGTTATCCCTTCTCTTAATTGCATCTTCTCTCCTTTTTTTCTTTTACTGGCTTCTTCCCCTCAGCCTGTAGTTACTCAGTTGCCATATGACACCTTAAGAAATGCCTGGCCTCCAGACCACAGATGACCAATGTTTTGGCTTGCCTGGGCTACATTAAGTGAAGAGGAATTGTCTTGGGCTGCATATAAAATATCTCCTATAGTTATCTCATTCAAGTTACCAAAAATATTGAAAAAATAGATAGTATTCTAAGAAAGATTACTAATTTGTATTGGGTCATATTCAAAGCCATTCAGGGCCACGTGGAGCCCTTGGGTTGTCTATTGGGTTGGACAAGCCTGCTAAACCTTACTTTCTTGTTTCCACACTTCTTGAATACAGTGCCCACAATATCTTTCTTCATTGGCCCCAATCTCGGTTTCTGTTACTGTCAGTAACAATTGGGCAGAATTCATCTGAGACCAGTCTTTGGGGCTTACTCTCTCTATGTACCTTGATTTCTCTTGTGATATATGGAGTACTGCTAGAGCCACAGTAAAGTGCAGAAACCAGGAGACAACAGTTGAGCAGATGTTTTGGTAGCCACCCAGATGTTTAGTGTAAGGCATGAAGGGGCAATGGTGCTGTGAGCCAGACATGATGGTACAGGCTTGCAATCCCAGCTACTGGGGTGCAGAGTCAGGAGAATCAACAGAGAATAGAAATAGGTAAATAGAATAGATGGAAAAAAAATGAAGAGGTAGGTAAATAGAATAGACTTTTTAAATGCAAAATAGGGGCTGGAGGAATGGCACAGTCATTAAAGTGCGAGAGCCCTGAGTTCAATTCCCCAGCGCCACATAAAGCCGGGTGTGGTGGCTCACACCTGTAATCCAAGCATTAAGGAGGCTAAAGTAAAAGGTCTGCTGTGAGTCCAGGCTAGCATGGGCTACATAGTGAGTTCAAGACCAGCCTAGGCTGTATAGAACAAGACCCTACCTCAAAAAAAGGAAAAAAGAAAGGAAAGAAGCTGCCTGTAAATCTGTTACGATGCAGTGCAGATGCATTGGTACTTGCAAACGAATGTTGTACTCAAACAGTTGAAATTGTTTTCATTGAGAAATACATATTGATGTGTACGTGTAATGATACAGATACAAATAAGAAAGATTTCTGAGTACCAGAAAAACAAGTTAAGAAAAAGAAAAGATATAAATAAAAGCTAAGTATAAGCAAATATACAAAGAGCTGATAAAATTACCATAACTAATAGAGATCAGTATTAAAACTTAATATTGCTAATTAATGAAAACTTAGTAAAGCAGACAGTCATGTTACCTATGAAAAAGTACAAACAGTAGCAAAAATATTCAGCATTACTACTAAGTGCGTATCATTGCCGAGATGTTTTGTTGTTTTTGCTAGGAACACTGTAGAATGGTTGTCATTTTCGACATCAGTGGGGCAGTGTAAAAGTAAGAGCTCTTAAAATTATTTGTGCTATTCCACCAGATATTTGCACTTAGGAAATATATTTTTGTATTTCCAATATAACTCAGATGTAATTGAGGAGTAAAAAACCTCATACACTCCCTTTTTCATTTTTAAATAAAAACAGAGAATCTACTAATAAAGTTGTTGCGAAGATAAAAGTTAAATCATCCATGTAAACATCACAGTACAGTGACCACCCCACATCTAACATAAACTGCAGCTTTGCTACTAATATACTAATAATGTAGACTCATAGGTTTTAACAATTTATTAAACATGATTTAAAATATGTGATTGGAGATGGAATGTATAAAATAAGCAGAGCTTTTTCTCTAGAGTGAAGTACAATGGAGGGAAATAAGTACTTTTACAAAAATGCCAGGATATGTCCGTGTCAATTTTAACACTTTTAAAAATGAATTATAGAACCTGCCCCACAATAATCTCAGCATGGGCATTTATTAAGTGTCTTTTTAACATGTTGAGCTATAATAGTATTGACCCCAACCGTTACCTGACAGCAGTGATGTAAGAAGAGAAGGAACCAGAAGTGCAAGGAGAGCCGTAACATAACTGTCCTACGGGACCACAGTGGTCCTCAGGTTGTGCCCCACCAAGGCAGTGTCAGGGAAATGGCTCTGCTCCTGAAGATAGATGGTATTTGCTGGAACTTCCACTGTTGTGAGAATGAATGGATATTTAGCAAATCTTTTTATACTCTTACAAAAAAATTGGATAGGCTTCTTACACAAAGAAAATGTAATTTTGATTTTCATGTTTTCCCCCCATTTTATTGATATGTATAAGTGCAATACATAAAGTTTACATTGATCTTGAGTGTTTTGTGCATATACATACCATGGCAAAATTACAAATCCTTCTCCCTTTTCAACCCTCCCGCTCTCCCTCCATCCACCACCTTCAGTTCCCATTATGGAATAACTGATTTGGGTTTCTCATATGAGAGAAACCATTCGATATTTCAACTTCTGCTTCTGATTTCACTAATCATAATGGTCTCAAGTTGCATCTATTTACCTATAAAAGCCTCCACCCTGTCTTCATAGATGAGTATTAGTCCATTGTGTACAAATACCACAATTTATGTATCCATTGGCCTGTTGGTGGGTATTTTGGTGCCTTCCATATTTTAGCTGTTGTCAGTTGTGCTGCTATGAACATGGGTATGCCTGTATCTCTGTTAGGTGTTGTTTTTACCTCTTTGGGGAATCTTCCCAGAAGAAGTATCGCTGGATTGAAGGGGATACTTATTTCCAGTGGTTTGAGAAACTTACATACTGCTTTCCATAGTGGTTGTACCAGTTTACATTCCCACCAGCAGTGCAGAAGGGTTCCTTTCTCCCCAAATCCTCACCAGCACTGATTACCTTTGTGTTCTTGGTATATGTCATTCTCTGAGGAGTTAGGTGAAACCTTATTGATGTTTTGATTTGCATTTCTGTAATGGCTAAGGATGTTGAACATCTTTTCATGTATCTATTGGCCATTTTCATCTGTTAATTAAACAGATTGATATAAAAGAATACCGACTCCAAACTTGAGGCCAAAAGGATTTTTTAATATATATCTGCATATCAAAGACTGATGTGTTCATATTAATATGTGAAATCAGTTGTGTTACATGTGGTGATATCTTTTTTTAATATTATAATATTTCTAAGGACCTAATAGGTTTAAACAGCAACATTTTTGTAAAAAGAAAAATTGAAAATATTGTTGAGTATAAGCAACATGTAGCACATTTATTTAGTTTGAAACTAATTTATTTACAGTTGGGCTCAATTTTATTTTGTTTTCTTCAGTTTTGTTTTTGGGTATGGAGTCAGAACCCCAGTGCTTTGGGACAGTTGAAACATATCAGTCTCTGGACAGTGTTTATAATCAGGCCTCTCTCTTGGTTATTGATTTCAGCTTCAAGTGATGTTTTTAATTGTTCTGAGGATACTAGAGAAAGCAAAGCATTATGTTCTATAAAAGATTAATGAAGAAAGCATCTGTAGATGAAAGAAAGATAAAAACAAGAAAAGGCACTTGTTTGGGCGTAACCTTCTCTACTTAGAAAAAATTACCTAGTGGCTTGTAAGACTGAGTATAGAAAAAGGCATATTTGTGTTTCTGTAAAGAATCTTTAGATTATGTTTTGGTTTTTACTTGGTCAGACTTGAAACTAGTTTGTCTTCTTTTTATTCAGGAAAGCCTGAGAAAACCTGAAATTCAGAATAAGGTTTTATTTCTAAGGAATAAGTATATGTGACATACAAGTATAAGTATATGTTTAAGCCACATTTTTCTGGTTGATTCAGGTTTGTAAGTGTTTGCTAGGTTTCTTAGAGCGAGTTTGGGTCAAGAAGCTTAATTGTTTCTTGGCCTATTCCCAGAGTTGTCATCTTCACTTACTGCCTGTTTTTTGTTTTCTTCTTGAAGAAGTATTAAAAAGACTCGTGTATGACACGGAAATCGTTATGAAATACTTTTTCTTTTGTGGCTGTAAGAGACACCAAGGTGTAACTGTAGCTAACAAAAATATATTTTTTAATTTGTTATTCTTTTATATCAGTAACTGTTGTGAGGAGATAAGCTATACATTGTAAGTGTTTATGGAGTTGAAGAGGTCCAGTCTCAGGATTTCAAATCTGTAGAATATACCAGGGTTTCCTGTATTTGTCAAAAATCCATATTTTAATTTATAAATGATATTAATTGTTTTTTTTAATCTTAACTATTTTTGTTACTTGGATTTTAAAGGCAATCCAGCATCCAGCAGATGAGAAGTTACAAGAGAAGGCATGGGGCGCAGTTGTTCCACTTGTAGGCAAATTAAAGAAATTTTATGAATTTTCTCAGAGGTTAGGTAAGTTGAAAGTTTTGTAATTAAGACTTCCCTATTGAAAAACATAATAAGCCCAGAAGTTCTTCAGACCATTTTATGTCTACAGTGCTGAATTTGCCTGAATAACTGATATGTAACATACTCAAAGATCACAGTAATCTAGGTAGCATTCCTGTTGATCTAGGTCTTTGCATTGTTTAGACCATTATTCTCAACAAATTATAATTTCCACAAGGAATTCTCTGAGTTCTTTCCGTACACGAGGATCTTAGAATTAGAAACTGCTGGGTAGAATTTGTATCTAGTTCAACAGTAAGAACACAAAAATTCTAATAACCCAAAGTCCTGTCAACAGAGTATTAAATATAAAGGTAGAAGTTGAAATAGAAGTGCTTATGTAAATTATCTTTTGTTAGTATAAGTAAGAATTTTATTATCCAGAGTATGACACTGAGTGTTTTTTAACCCAGTGCAACCTCTGTTGGCCCTGGTCTTTGAACCTCAGATATTTTGACTTCGTGTACTCAGGTTTTCTTAGGCCACTGGCTATATTTGAAGTTAAAATGTTTAGAATTTTTCATTCTAGTGAAGCCATCTTTCTCTCTTAGCCTGTGCTGATGATTACAAAAACCTGTAAAGCTTTGTTAATAATGTTTCTAGTTTAGCCCTGCCCCTCTATGAATCTGCAGCTCAGCAAGAAATCAGGGCCTCTCTGTTTCTGTAGTGCTGAGCCACAAAACTCTCTTTAGGATTGCAGGATTCTAAAGGACAACATGCATCTCGATAGTTGCGTGGTGTTCCATGTGCTGCTGTCTGCTCATTTCTAGATCAACAGTGGGGCAGGCAGGTAACAGGAGACATTCAGAGATTATAATGAAGACAACTCAACAAACTGGAGGTCCAGATAGGATACTTAACTTCAAAGGAGTTAAAACATGTGAAGAAAGCAGTCAAAGTTGCATACCTAATAAGTGGCAAACCCAAGCCCCAGATCCTTTAGTATTACTAAGTAGCTTCTGAATACCCACTACGTATCTAGCATATCATATGTGTGCACCCATTAATATATCACTCATGTAGCAAACACTAAGTCTCTGTCATATGCTGGTAAGCAAATGCATCCTGTTATCAAGAAAAGTAGAAACATTACTAACGAAGTTACTGATCGAAAGATGAGGGTAACCAATTAGATCCTAAGTTTATCCTTTACTCTTAACATTACAGAAGTGCTCAGAGGAAATTATAATGGTTCAGCCTCCCTGAGTAACAGCAAAATGACTGACAGCCTTTTGCTATGGTCTGGGTTTCTATACCCTGAGCTGAGGTGGAAGAGTAACCGTGATGGGACACACACCCCCAGAGTCATTGATCCACTGGTTAAGACATAAAAAAAGCCCTTAAGTCCAAACAGTTCTGCCTGAGTTTTGCTAGTAAGGTTAAATCAGGCTGGTCTGGGAAGTTTTTGTACTTGCTTGGTTTGGTATGATGCCTTTGAGCCATTCCTTTTGTGGCAACTGCCTGTGGCCAGGTGTTTGGTCAGGCAGGGGGGACACCCTGCCTTGTGTTGTCTTCCTTCTATCTCAGGGCCTTTTGTTAGGAAGTGCCTCTAGAAGTCAGAGAGAATAAGTTCATTCAGCGTGTTAGGGTTTTTCACTGGACTAACCCAGTTTATCAAAACCTTTTTACAAGGTTTAAAAGTGCCCACAGTAATTGTGGTCCTCCTGTTGTCTGTCTTAAGTCTTTCCCCCTCACGTCCTTTGGGTTTTCTTCTGAGAACTCAAGGGCTGGTGTTTGAGTAGGTCAGTAGCAGAGGGTGTAGGGGCCTCCTCTTCGTTACCTCGTTGCTGTCCCTGCCTGCTCTGCTTTATGAACTGATTAGACTTCATTTTTTTTTTTTTTTTTAATCCTGAGTATCTTTTCCTTTCAGCTTTCTGGTGCAGCTTTGACACCTGCTCTGGGCTCAGCTACCTTTTATTTCTCTCAGAATTTAGGACCTCGTTGATTATTAGTTTCCTTAGATCACCTTCTTTTAGAATTCATAGCTGCATAGTATTATTTCAAACGGTTGTCTTAGTTACTTTTTCATTGCTGGCACACAGTATCCAATGTCCACGACTTAAAGGAAGAGGAGTTGAGTTTAACGTAGGGTGTCAGAAGATCTTAGTCCATTTGTGGATGAGTGACAGTGGTGGAAGGGCTTCGCAGGACAGGAACCCAAGAGAGTGAGGAAGGGTGGAACTAGTAATACCCTGCCAAGTCAAACCCTAGTGATCTACCTCTTCTGACCAGGTCCACCTCTTAACAGCACATGGAATTCAAAAGATATTCTACAATATCTGAATGCGTGAGACTTTTGAGGGGACATTCCGGATCCAGACATACATAACAAAGGTTCATCAGAATCCCGAAGTTATTTCTACTGTGATGCCCCTCCCCCCACCCTTTTTGTTTAGCTCAGCCAGAAGCCTGGCCCACCTTCTGTGGGATCCTTTTGTCTCATTGTTCTCCTGAGGCAGGGCATTGTAGGCCTTTTTTTTTTTTTCTTTTTTCTTTTTTTTTTTTTTGAGACAGGGTCTTGCTCTGAAGCCCAGGCTGGTCCTCAACTCACTATGGAGCCCAGTCTGGCCTTGGACTCGTGGCTGTCCTTCTTTCTCAGTGTCCCAGCTGCTGGGATTATAGGCATGCATCACCATGCCCAGCTTAAAGTAGTAGGACTGTCTTACACCACCAGCACAAGCCTGTGCCTATGGACTGAGTCTGGTCCAGGTGCTTCAGAGGCAGATAAGCAGTCCTGCATCTTGAATCGCTCTTTGGGTGGAGCTGTGCCGTGGAAGGCTTCGGCTCTTCATGGAGACATTCTGTAGATCTCGTCACTGCATCCTGTCTCAGCCAAGTGTCCTGCCTCCTTCCACTACAGTGGTAGGTAGAGCACTTGTCATGCAGAAATTAACTCAGCCTTGATGAGATCTGAGTAAATACAAATTTTATTTCCTCTTTAACATTCTGTAACAGTTGGTTTATAATCATTTTTCCTTTTCTCATGACTCTCAGACTTCCACTTACATTAACACTGACACATGGAATGAATTTTGGAAGAAGGAAATTCTTCAGGAAAACCAGAAATGTTTAGCCTCATGATTGAACTGTCCATACCCTCTTGTCCATTCAGCACAGCATACGAAGTGAAGTTTTAAAGTGCTTGCCTCATAGTATTGGTACCCCACCGAGGTGCTTTCTCAGGGACATTGGATGACAGGGCCATGGTACCTGGTGCGCTTCACACATGGTGCATGTGTGCGGTCTTAGTCTTTGCGCTCTCTCATTCCTACCTGCACTGGCCTCTTTGCTTCCCTCAGCTCTGCCGTGCTGTTCTCCCTTCTGGGTCTGGCTCCTTGCTCCGTCTCTCTGCAGACCTCTTCCCATTCGTAAGGTAGTTCCAGCCTCAACCCAGCTGCCTCTTTCTCAGGGAAGCCTGGGCCCTACTGAGGGGAGGTCCCACGTGTCTCTCTTCCTGCTCATGGTCCCTTGTGCTTTTCAACACGTGTCACACCCGTGGCCATTGGTCTTCTCTCTAGTAAAGCGCTTCTGTGGGCAGTGTCTCCACCTCTTTCCCCAGCACCTGACATAGAATCGTAGTCAAGCTTTCTGTTTCACTGAAATAAAAGTATCAACCATTTATCTTACTATTTGTAATTACAGTATAATGTCTGAAGTGTCTAGCTCAGTACTGCATGTAACATAGATATGTAAGAGATACCCACTATGGATAATAAATAGTGTTATATTTTGTAAGGTTACAGAACGGTAGAAAGAATGTGCTTTATTTGTGAGAGAATTTGTTACTATGAACTTGGGAATCAGAAATATCTGCATTTACTAGTTGTGACCTTGGGCTCTAACTTCTTTGAACTTAGTCTGTCCATCCCCAGGTCAAGGTTGATGGTAAAAGTTAAAATTAAGGATTGATAATCTGACAAATTTACCATTAATATTTGTTTAATAATATGACATTTATTGTCACATTATCACTTAACTCTGTATCTCACATTTTCTTTGACTTGACTCTCACATTATCTTCTAATTTTGTAACCAGTAACTGCAACAGTTGAGTTCTGTGATTTTTTTTTTGAAGTGAAATGTCAATATTTTAATTTTAAGCAATTTGTGTTATAATCCAAGTATTTCAATAGGACTATTTCGCTTATTAGAAGATTTTTATTACAGTCCTGAGATGCTACCCTCAAAGATACTTAAGAAGCTTACTAAGCCAAATACTTTATTGTATGTAACTAAAAGAAAATGGTTTGTGCCTCTAAGTAAATGACATATATAAGGTATGAGAAATTGCTAATTCAGTCACAGTCATGTAAATGACTCAGAACTGTAAGTAAAAGTTTACTAATTCATAAAACCAAATTCCCCACTCTGAAATGATTAAAGTACTATAAATTTTACCCTTTGATGTTACTATTGAACTCAGATTCATATTCTGCATTATTTTGAATCTGAGTTCATAGAATTTTAAAATTGAATTAATCACTTCAAGGTTACTACTGTATTTTATAGTACTCAGTTTAAGTATATGTAATGTATTAAGCAATTCCAGAATTTAAGCTTTGGTTTGATTACATGTGGATCATCTACTTTTTACAAAATTCTTACTGTTCTTGAAGTTGTAATTATTCTGTTTATGATTAAGTCACTTTTTAATAAATCTGAGAAGGATATAAACAATGGTGTGTATTTTATTTCCCTTAGAAGCTGCATTAAGAGGTCTTCTGGGAGCCTTGACCAGCACCCCATATTCTCCCACCCAGCATCTAGAGCGAGAGCAGGCTCTTGCTAAACAGTTTGCAGAAATTCTTCACTTCACACTCCGGTTTGATGAGCTCAAGGTAGAACTTTCTGCTGGCCTTAAATTTATCAATGAATACTAAGAGAAAGAACCTGGAAATCTTGTGGAAGTTTATTTAAATGCTGTCTGCTGAACCTCAGCAGACATAGAAAACTGGATTTGAAAACCTGGCAGGTGGCAAATAGCAAATCACCAGTATGCAGTTTTTATTTTAAAAACCACCAAAATATCTATACTGAGCTTCTTTAATATTTTTTTTTCTGCACATTCCCAGTTTTTTCAAGTCATTTATATAAAACTTAATAATGTTCTCTTCCTTCTCCCCCCATCATATGCTTGCTTTCTCCCCTGTCCTCTTAGTTCTTCATAGGATTTATAGCTATACATACTCTTTTCGAAGAGACTAGCTGTAAAGGAGTAAGTACAGGATTCTGTGTCAGGGCACCTGAGTTCCAGTTACACTCTGAGACCTTGGGCAGGTCCTTTGGGTTTTCCAGGCCTCCGGTTCTCTGTCTAGAAAATGAAAGAGCTGGATTCCTAACTTTGACACTTAGGGTTGAAGCATTTAGTTAATTCTTCCTTTCTTTTTTTAATAGTTTGAACACAGGTGATTGCTATATAAAATATTGGTCTATTTAAGGATTACGCTGTTTACCATAAATACATCATTTTACTCAAAACATGTGCTTCTACATTTCTTTTTGGTTTTACTTGTTAATACTCATTGTTTTCAAAGTGAACAAGTTCTTAGAGTATTTCTTGAAAATATTGCAAAGAAAGAAAGTATACTGCCTATGATTTAAGAACAATTTATATGATTTTTATATAATGTTCATAAGTAATACCAAATTTGTACTTAAAATTACATTACAAAATATAGACTGTTATCTAACTATTTAAAACTTGATAGTTTACTTTTTACCATATCATTTGATTCATAACACCATTTTCTTTCATAAATATCTATGTTAGATGACAAATCCTGCCATACAAAATGATTTCAGCTACTACAGAAGAACCTTGAGTCGCATGAGGATTAATAATGTTCCAGTAAGTTACATGCTTTGAATTAAGGGTGTGGTAAGAGTAACTCCACTCTCAGTCTCACTTTATTCATGTATTTGTTCATTTGTGCACATGTTAAAGCTAATATTAAAGTTAGTAATGGAGCACCACAGCTGTGGGAGGAGAGAACAAATTGTAGTCTACCATATGGTGTTTGATTTTCTCTTTTAAATTCCTGGGACTACGTCAGTAATGCTGTTTGTTGTTGTTGTTGTGTTTGTGCAACATACTACGATTCTGAGGGTTTTGTCCTGGAGTAAGTAAAGGACCTGATGCTGGCAAGAGGGGGAGTGAGGGCGTCAGCTGCTAGGATGCCTGCACCTTGGTGTCGCTGATACGGAAGCTGTTCCTGGGCCTGGGCCTTGAGGGGCACAGCTTCTCTTCTGGTTTCTTCAGGCCTCTTCATCTCTTGCCAGCCTTTTGAGGTGTTTTAATAGTCTCTCTTACTTCTAAGGAGTTTTTAGTGCCCTAAGTAAAACCGTAGCTATGAAGTACGTGTTGTCTTTTTCTGTGTGTATTTTGAGAATGTATTTGTGCTGGTTGTTACGAGAAGTGGAGACATGTCAAATATCAAGACTAGTCTTGAGTAGGTAATTTAATAGAGACATTCTGTAACTGTGCAAGGAATGGTTAGTAGCTTGAGATACTAATTTTTTTCCCAAAGGAACGAGTTATTTAGTAAGTAATTACAGGTAATAATAATAGTTTGTATTTATTTTGAGACGGGTCTTATCCAGTAGTCCATGCTGAATGCACGTATAGCTGATACTGCCCTCAGAGTCACAGCAGTCTTCCTGTCTCAGCCTCCTGAGTGCTGAGATTACAGGCATGTGCATCACCACACCCAGTTTATGGTGCTGGGGAATAGAACCCAAAACTGCTGAGTTATACCCCCAAACCCAATAGCAATACTTTTAAAGTAAGAATCCTCCCAAATTTCTCTACACTTTTATGTGCTTCCTCTTTCTGATTGAGAGCCCAGTTACCACTCTTTGTGGGAGAATCTCTTGTTCTGTAGTAACATAACTTTTTTTCTGATCTGTAGTCCCTTTACTTTTTGTACAATCTGCTTACCACCATGAGCTCTTAACTTCCTTTAGAAAATCAACTTGCTATTTCTTCTAATACTGCGAATGGCTTCCCTTTCCATTTGGATGGAAGTAGGCTAGTATTGATGGTACTTGTTGGGTTTCTTTGTTTCACTCTGTAATAATATACAGTAAATGGTAACATTGTAGGAATAATTCAGTTTTTTTATTAGTATATACTAGTGATACAGCAATGACTACATTAAGCTTGAGAATTTTGTGCACATAGATGTCATGTCAGCCTCTCAGTGGTACTCAGCATCCTGGCTCAAACTTAATGCTTTCGCTGGTTCCTGCCCCCTGTTACACTGAATATAACCAACATACACTCTGGAGTTGTTTGAAAGTTTTCCTCCCTGCCTGTAGGAATGCTTTGTGCCTCTGCCCATTGTCACTTGCAAAAGCCTGAGTCTTACCAGGAGTCTTCTTTAGATTCTTCTAGTCTACCTTAAAGTTGTTCTCCCCGTTTCTGTCTTTGGTTGTTAGTCCTTGGTTGCAGTATTGTGTGGGGCAGGGATTGGGGGTATCTCCCTGTTTATCATGGAGGACAGAGCAGATTACAGTTGCATAATCATCTCTTCCCCCAGAACTATTGCAACACTCTTGTTGTAGGAAGTCTGTAGGGGTTTTAATTCCTTAAAAGCACTTCGTATATATTACAGCCTAATATTTTTCAAAATTTGCTTCATAATATTATTTGCAGTCTTCTAATTTTAAAGAATATTTAAGTATTTTATGCACATGTAATTTGTCCAATGTGATATGCAACATGTCCAAAATGTAATTTGTTAAGGATATTTATTAATTTAGTTTAATTAGTAAGATAGGTACTGCCTTGATCATTTGTAAATATATGTTGTTATATTTTTAAATAATTTTGGTGAGCTAATATTGTATTTTCTGCGCAGGCAGAGGGAGAAAATGAAGTAAATAATGAATTGGCAAATCGGATGTCATTATTTTATGCTGAGGCAACCCCGATGCTGAAAACCTTAAGTGATGCTACCACAAAATTTGTCTCAGAGGTAAGTGTTGCCTAGGAAGTTATCTTTCTTTGCGTTGATGCTCTTGTACCTGTTGCAGACATGAGGATCTCAGTATATTCCAAGACTTTAAATGCCATTTGTAAGGTGACCTCCCCGAATGCCCATGTGAGTCCTAACCTTTCTCCGAGACCCTCATGTTCCCACATCTTTGCAGTCTCTGTCTAGAGGTACATTTGACAGCATCACTGCACACACATGGCCTAACCCAACTCCAGCCTTGTACTTCTCCAGTCTGCCTTTTCTGAATTCACAGTACCAGTGTGAAAGCAAAAAACCTTAGGGGTTACCATTTGAAAGTCCTATCGTCACCTCACTCCGTATAGAACAAATTGATTAGCTTTCCGTCTAAAACGAACATGAAAATTCACCCCCACTCTTGTGCCTGTCCAGACTGGACCAGCGTGCTGTCAGCTGGATCTCTGCATCTGCCTTCCAACTGTTCTTACCTCTATCCCACTGTAGCTGCTGGCTCTATGCATAGAGTAGCCAAGTGTTGGGTGTGTGTGTGTGTGTTTCTTGATGGGTAATGTTAAAATATGAACCACATTCCCACCCTCCTTTCTCTGTTTAAAATTTTCCAGTGATTCCCCAGTACCTGCAGGATTAAACCCACGTACCGCAGGGCCTAGCATGTGCATGGTCTTGCTCCTTCTCGCCCAGGTAGCTTATGGGCACTTTCCAGGACGGCGTGGTCTTCTCTGTATTCCTCCATCTTAGTACAGTGCATGGAATCTGGGGTAATCTTTAGAAAATTAGTAGTAGGATGCCTATTATAAAATTGCTGATTTTTTTATAATATTCTAAATTTCAAATTATTTTTGTCATTCTTGCTTGTTCTTTATCTGTTTCAGAATAAAAATTTACCAATAGAAAATACCACAGACTGCTTAAGTACCATGGCCAGTGTATGCAGAGTCATGTTGGAAACACCGTGCGTATGACTGGTCTTTTTCACTTTAACTTTCTACTTTAACAGTATCAAAATGACTGACTTTTCAAAATGTAGCCAAATAGGATGAATATGTCTTATTTACAAGGTGGAAATTAAGTATATCCCAACTGTTGAATATGCACATATGAACAGCTTAATGTCTGGTTGAGCTTAGAGATGGTTTCCGGGTACTTCAGACCTAGGAGACTAACTTTATAGACTTGTCAGAACAGTAGCTGTGTTGTGTTCTTTTGGGCAGAAGAGAGAATGGGGATGGGCTTTAGTTATCCTTGTTGTGGTCAGTCTTTCTCTTTTAGTGAAACACCATGTGTTTTTGCCTAGCTAGAATTACTGCTGTTTATCCCTTTCTCTTATTTTTGTCCCATTTTTTTCATTTTTTTCAACATTAACCTGGGTCCTCTTGAGTGTATTTCTCTGAAGCATCTGTGACATGTGCCTCCGTGGGTGTGGGCTGCATTTTCCTGTCAGTAAGCAGAGAGTCCCTCTTGGCCTCTCGAATATGCATGATTTTTAACTAGGGAACTTGGTTTTGAGGTGCTTTTTGTTTCCCTAAGTCCTGTTCTAAATGGAGAGTCTCATGAGCAGGAAGGCAGCCGTTGGTATTCTCCTCATGAGATCACTTGAGCACAGTGACCACTGCAGTATGTCTGTGTGTCTCTGCCCTTAATCTGGGCTCCTTCTGCTCTGCTGCATCTAGTGCTTTCTACACAGATAAAAGTTCTGTTTCCATTTTCCAAAATGAGAAAAGACTATACATTTCAGTAAAACTCAAATCCAGTAATACAGTACTATAGCCACTAAAATAGAAAACCTACCTACTCTGTTAGACTGTTGACTTGTTTCTTACCATACTCTTGGCAATAACCAGTACAAGGCACCCATCCTGAAACTTTATTAAGGCACTGTTTTTGATTTCACTACAGTTGTTGTCTGCTGAGTAAAAAGGACAATGTAGTGTGGTGGGTGCTGATAGGGACAGGAGCATGTGGGTGGTGTTTGCTCTGCCGCCACCATCTCATGTGTCTGGGGACCCCATGTTAGCATGCCTTTCAGAGACTGAAGAGTTAAGTCAGTATTAACTTAAAGTGGAAATAGCTCATTGGTTTTGTGGTGTGCCTCACCCACTGACATCTTTTCTACCCTCTAGGGAATACAGAAGCAGATTTACAAATGAAGAGACAGTGTCATTCTGCTTGAGGGTAATGGTGGGTGTCATAATACTCTATGACCATGTACATCCTGTGGGAGCATTTGCCAAAACTTCCAAAATTGATGTAAGTTATGTACTGTTTTGCATAATTCCAAACAGTTCTCTTAGATGGAAATCATGGCCTTAATTTAAAGAGCTTACAGGCTAGACTCACAGAACTCCATTATACTTTGTGGTTATGGTGGATTTTTATTTTCTCTGTTAGCTTGCCATGGTTTTTGGTAGCCTGTGTACTGGGGTAGGTAAAAGATTGGCTTACTGTTGTCTGTGGCTTATCTCCTCATAGTATCCTCCTATATATTTGGCAATATAAGTAGGTAATTAGGTAGGAGAAATTTTCCAATCCTGTCTTTTTTTTTCCCTCAGCTGAAATCCACTTTAAAGAAAAGGTTAATTTTAAAGTGTATACTAAAAAAATCGGTGGCGGTGGTCCAGTGAAAAGTGGACAAGTTGACCCTTTTCTCTCTCCTAGCCATTCATATACGTTGGGATTGTGGCCAGATTGCTCCTTTCCTTATTGCTTGAGAAGTTTGTTTAGAAATGAAATCCCTTTTCCGTCACCCTGTCACCACTGCTTGTCAGTGTTCTTAGATTTTGTTTGGTGAGAATGGGGTGAGTCCCTCTCATGGCTAGCTGAGGCTCTTTGTTAGTACTTTGGGTCTCAGGTACGGATTGCCAGCCGACTTGGACCTTCAGTTATTCATCCTGTGTGAAGAAAAATGAGTTAACATTCATTGTACAGTTACTGCATCCCAGGAATTTTATATTTGTTTTCCCTCATGATGGAAAACACTGCTAGTATGCAGGTGTAATCTCCCCTTCACTTACGTGGCAGCTGAAGCGTAAGAAGTTAAGTGATAGAATTGCTAGTGAATAGTAGATGGTAGAAGGTTAAATTCACATCTTTCAGGCCTCCAAAGCCTGTGCTCTCTCCACTCTGGTGTGCCTTTTCATAGTAACCAGGCTAATCTTCCTTAAATACCATCTGCATTGGGTTGCTCCCAGTTCTGGTAGCCTACAGCTTGACCTGGCTGATGTCCTCTGTGTTCTAGGCAAGTCCTCGTGGTTTTCAGGGTCCCTCACTCCTCTGTTCTCCCTGCCAGATTCCTGTCCGTGCTCTGCCAGGTGCAGGTAGCTTCCACCTGGAAAGCTGTCCCTTTGCTTACTCAGATATTTCAGTTGCCACCGAACACTTTTTCCAGGAAGTTGCCTGGAAACCCTTTGTTCTTCATTAGTACGGGTGGTAATTTAATTTAACTGATTTGGTTCTCAACGTTTGTTTCACTGATGAACTGAAAATAGTAATGCATAGGGGCTTGGTTTTCCTTGCTCTTTTTCCCCTTTTTCTCAGAATGAATAATATGATATACTTCTAGCATGTACTGTCTAAAGTTGAGTGGGTGATTTCTGATTTATTTTACTACTTTTAAAATGAATATTACATAAAGAGCAGATATTTTCCTTTTTCATTTTCATTTCTCCTAGATGAAAGGTTGTATCAAAGTTCTTAAGGACCAGCCTCCTAATAGTGTAGAAGGTCTCCTAAATGCTCTCAGGTGGGTATGTGTACATGTACATATGTATGTATAGAAGAGATGTGTAAGGAGAATGTTCGGTGTACATGTGTTAGAAGAGAGTTCTTTAAAATGTGAGTGTCACCTAAAGGATACACATAAAGTCAGGTGTTCAGAGTAGTTCCTGAAAGTCTTACTTTGCTGCTTCCACATAGTGGATACGTGTTTGCTCTTGTTGAATTTAAGTGCACAAAGGAGAATAACAGCTTTAACTCTTACTTGAAGATTTCAGCTTTTACTTTCTGTACTTCCTAAAGTAGGTATTGCTTATTGTTGTTTTTTTAAAGTAAAAATAATACACGTGCTAACTGTAGTACAATTCAGAAAAACCAGAATTTAAATGAGGTAAACCACCTTTAACATTTTAGAATGTAGCCTTCTGGTGTGCTGGTATGTTTTCTCAACTTGTGTAGATAATCATGTGCTCTATAGTAGTTAAGTTTATGTAAGACAGTACTAAAGTTTTATAATTAACTTTCTCCCCTTCTGTAGTGTAATTACATGTTTTTATTTATAAATGCAGATCTGTATTATTTTTGTACATTTATTATAATGAAAATAAAGCAGTCACTATGTGTTGTATTTTTTTTAGATAATCTTGGTTTAGTTAGTTACTGAAGGTCCTAATAATACTGGGATATTTTTCAATGAAAATCTTAGTACTTTAGAATATTTTGACTACAGAGATTTAATTTGTAGTTGAATTTCCCCAACCTAAAAGATGATTTACCATTATTGATTATTTGGGATTTAAACACAAAAAACAATGCCAACACCTAAGTATTTATATTGTGATATTTACATCATAAAATAAAATGTAGTCTTTGTTATTTCAGCTCAGTGGAACCTTCAAGTCATTCAAGTTAATGACGCTGTTAAGGTTATGATGATTGCTGTGGGAACAGTAACTGCTTGAGTAAAAATCTGTGTGCCAGATGAGCATTGGAGTGATTAGGTTAAAGAATTTAGTTTAGGTCCTTGTGATTTCAATCAGCCATCAGCTTGGTGGTTAGAACTTTTTCTCTAGAGGTATCCCCTCCTTCCCGCGGCGCCCCCCCCCCCCCCCCCCCCCCCCCCCCCCCCCCCCCCCCCCCCCCCCCCCCCCCCCCCCCCCCCCCCGCCTTTTGAGGTCCTTGGGATTGAACCCAAGAGTGCTCTACGACTGACCTGCAATCTCCATTTCTTTTTATCTTTCATATTTAGACAGCTAATTTAGCCCAGGCTGTCCTTGAACTTTCTATATTCCTGCCTCAGCCTCCTAAGTAGATGGCGTTATAGGTATGCCTCACCACATCAGCTTCCCCTGAGGATCTTACAGTGGAAACTTTTTTTTACTTTTACCAATAGAATATTATGAGTCTTTCCCCTGGGGTTTCTTTCTTCCAAGCCCTGTACTGTTTTCCTGTCTTTTGTCCTGGGAACCAAGTCCAGGACCTTCACACCAAGCTGGTATGTCCCTAGCTCATTCTTTATTGTTGGTTTTTAAGACCAGCGAGCTGCGCAGGGAAGGCTCGAACTTGTAGCCCTCCTGCCTCAGCGTCACAGAGTACTGGGTTTTCAGGCCCGTGCCAATGGGCCTGACTCCCAAGTCCTTTTCAGTCTGATGGGTCAGACTACAAAACCAGGAAGTAGCAAAATGTTTTTGTTAAGACTGAGAGATAATTGAGGTCTAGGTTTTAGAGTTTTGTTAACTTCGAGCACACTTAAAAATAATACTTTGGAGACATAGAGCCTGATATTATTTTTAAGAGTTTAAAGGTAGTTCTGTACCCATTTTTCTAGAGTTAGAGCTAAGGAGGTCAGTGGTGATGAGCACAGGGCAGAGTGGTCTGTGCCAAGGGCAGGGGAAGCACCCTGTAGTAGAAATTACAATGTAAACTGTTGTTGTAAAGATCACCTTTGAGATGTTTTGCTTATAGTGAGCATAGTTTGTGTCTGGTTCCTAGTTTTTCTGCTTGGAAGTTTTAATTACAAGGTTAATCTTTATACTTCGATGCTTTTGTAGTAGTGGGTTATGGTTAGTATCCATTTCATATCATTGTACGCTGACAGTGCAGCTTTGTATGTAAGATATTCTTCTGGCATAGGCCGGTAGGATTGCAAATTCCAGCCCAGTAGGGTAACGTAATTACTTTGTCTCAAAACCACAAATGGGCTGGGGATATAGCTCATTATGAAAGCCCTGAGCGCAATCTTTAGTTTAAAAAAAAAGGAAAAAGAAAATCAAAAATTCCACCACTTTCTCTACAATATCCCTGTGAGACATGAGTAAGTTTGAATGTTGGCTAGGTCTCTGTTATTCAAGTTTAGTAATTAAGTTCTGAGAGATCAAAAATTATGCAGCTAGTGAATGTTGGCATCTGTTTTCAAATTCAGGGTTGCACTTTTGAAATTGCACATGCTGTAATGGTTCATGCAGTTCCACTAAGCCCTGGACTTACTGTATGTTGAACTTTAGTGTACCTTGTTGTTGTGAAAAATTCAGTTGTGTTTGACTCAGAGCAAATGACACTGTTAAGGAAGCGTTTTGTAACCCAGAAATATTACTCAAGTGCTACCATTTACACCTTTATACAATAGAGCTTCTTCTTTGCAGAACTAATGACCCAGAGATTTTAAATGGAAGAATAATTGCCTAAGTGTGTGTTTTGAGAGCTCTTTTATAATAATAGTTCTTATAGTACTTCCAACTTATGGTATGCTAATAAGAGAAAGCAACAGGTCATACCAACATTTTACATGTGGAATAACGGAATCAAATACTTTTGGTCATTAGGGGGAAAGAGATCTAGAGCTGAGAGTTCAAGTTTGGTGCTAGATAATTGCCTTCTTTATTAAATTTGAGTAAAGGTAGGTAAACGTGTCTGTCTCTTTCTTTGTTTCCATTACTAGGTATTGAATCCAGATCCTCACACAGGCTGTGCAAGCACACTCCAATGAGCTATTCCCCTTTTAAAATTTTTATTTTGAGACATGGTCTTGCTAAATTGTCCAGGCTGGCCTCAAATTTGTGATCCTTCTGCCTCAGCCTACTGAGTAGCTGGGATTACAGTTTACATAGCAGCACCAGACTGGCCATTTCTTAATAAAAGATTGTGATGGTGCACCGTGCTTGTGGATTGGCTGTGTCCAGGGAAGACCTGCTGGGAGCACATGCGCTTCCCATAGAAGCAAGCCCTGGGGTCTGCTGGAAAGGAAAGCACTCCGGTACATTGCTGAGTGGGGTTACTTTTAGCCCTTCTGCTGTAGAGGCTTTTTACACACATTCCTTGCCTGTTTTTTCACGAAAGAAAGGGGTCAAAAACAAAGGAATAGGAGAGGAATGTTGAGAACTTTTCCCTTGTGACATCAGTAGGATAATGTATAGCCATATATGCTTTATGTAAACAGACGAAAGCATTAGGTCTTTGTTCCACTTAATGTAAATATTCCTTTATGGATTTTCCACTCCAGTCTAGCAGTCTGTGTTCTCTTTCTTCTGTAAATATCTATTGAACACCTGCAATGCTGCAGGAACTCGGGTGTCTCTTTAGTAATACAGAACAGTGTGTAAGTGGCTTTTCAGTAACAGAATAGTTAATATTCATTGCTTAATGGGCATCTGTTTGGTCAGTCTCTCTCTCTCTCTCTCTCTCTCTCTCTCTCTCTCTCTCTCTCTCTCTCTGGTACTAGAGTGTGAACCCAGGGCTTTGATACTGAACCATATCCTCAGCCACTCCCCTTTTATTTTTAAGACTGTATCTTACTTAAGTTCCCTCAGGCTGAATTCAAGTTTGTGAGTCTCTTGTGTCAGCTTCCCACAGTTCTAGGATTGCAGCCATATGCCACCGTGCCCAGATTATGTTTGTCTCTTTACCTCTCCAAAGATTAACTTTAGTACAGATACTTAAATTTTTTAATTTATTTGAAATGAACTTAAGAGGAATTAAAATTAAATTTCTTTGTGTATCTGCTTAAAATGGTCTAGTCCTTGAAGATTGATTATATGTGGAATGGCTTGGCATTGTGGCACATGTCATAATCCCAACATTTTGGGAGGCCGAGGCAGGAGGATTGCAAGGTTAAGGCCAGTTTGGGCAACTTAGTGAGACCCTGTCTCAAAGTAAAAACAAGATGGCTGAGGATGTAGCTCAGCACTAGAGCACTTGCTTAGCATGCTCAAGACACTTGGTCCAATTCCCAGTACTGGAAAAACATTATATATTAGGTTCTGGTAAACCCTGTGAGTCTCTGAATTACGTCCAAAATGTGTTCCACAGCCAAGCATTGCACGCCTGTCTCCTTTGCTGCTCCCTTGGTCCAATTCTGAATATTTCTCTTGATCCTCAGAGGCACTTGCTGTTGTCTGCAACACTCCCTCAGCAGCCACAGTGATCCTTTCAGAACCAATGTCACATCACTGCCCAGTTTGCTCTCCCCCATTGACTTTTCACGCTTGATTTCCTGACACTTTGCTCTAGCGCCCCCCCCCCCCCCCCCCCCCCCCCCCCCCCCCC